>NCQV01125687.1:91-10711 GCA_002740545.1 Lophocereus schottii
AAAGACCAATCATTGTAAGGAATATGATTCTTTGAAGTTATGTGGCATAATCAACCTCATAGTCAATGTGGTCGATAAAATGACACCTCACCTTCATCTCTACCATTGGTTCTAGTGTTGACATTATAGAATAGAACATAGAAGAAAGAGGATTCTTTGGGATATAGGGCATCCATTGATTAGCACTTTAGGAAGTTACTTTCTTACCAAGATACCAAGTAAACTGAAGGGCCTTACCATAGGGATCCAATGGTGAGCGAATAATAGGGTGCATACACTTTAAGAGTTGTAGTATGAATTTGCCATTCACCAAAATTTTCCTGTAAGAAATGCCATGTCATCAAGCCTAGCTCAAGCTTACACTAAAGAACAGAACTCATCCTGATTTTGTTTCTTAGTCCAATAAGGAACAGAATTGAGCTCCTATAGTGGACAGGATTTGAAATGTTCTAGTTTCAAGCTCTCTTCTTTGTGTTCTTATGGTGCTTATGATAAAAGAAGAGCATGATAATAATTATTATGTGACTTACCATGGTCAAGGCATTAAGCATCTCCCAGAAGACTTAAATATTCCCAGATTGAAGCTTTTGGTCATTTGAAATTGGTTAGTCCAAGCAACCGTTACTAGAAAATAATCAGTTCATGTAAACTAGGAGAAATGATCCGGAGCAAACCCTGACAATGGACTTACTCTTCCAAGCAAGGGTTATAAACCAAGCGGGCACAATGTTGACCTTTGGAGGTGGAGGCCAATGTCTTGGCCCTCCTAGGTCAATGTTAACTTTTGACTTTTAAAGAGGCCCAATTAAATTTAGAAAAGGTGGTTATTAATAGCCTTAAATAAGGAGGCTAGATACTTTATTCTCTAAAACCACTTCATTAGCTTATTTTCATTTTCTATGAAGAACAACTTACTTAATTTCTAGCTGCATTTTGGAAGAGGAAATGGGCTCTAATTTGGACAGATTACATATGCATGGGGAGCCCCAGATGTCTAGTTTTGACCAAACTATAAAACATTTTTAGATTCCTTGTATCGTGAATATACGCTGCGTAAATTGACCAGGGGTTAATGTAGGGTCTAGAACTGCTTATTTTCAATAAAGGAATTAACTGGGCTAGCAAATGGATGAACTAGGCACTAATATTTCTTGGACGGATGGTGGACTCTTTTAGAAGCTACCCACAGAAAAGTCTCCCCATGACTCATGTAGTTGAGGCAGTGGATGACTTATCCAATCTAACACTAATGCAGTCAATTCTAGCTCAGCTTATATTCTTGTGGTCTCCTTTAAAATTGTACCACTACTTAGGATTTCATTGGTTAAATTTCTCATAATTCTATTGGTTAGTTTATAACTTGAGAAATGGATACTTTCCTATTTATTTGCTTGATCCTTATAATATTTCTTAGACTTGATTTGAGAATTAATGAATGAAGGCTAGAATGCATTTCTCTCCCACAAAGAAAATCTCTGTTTATTAGAAATACTTGTGTATTTGAATGGTGATTGAGTCAATCCGTCAGATTAATTCTTAATACTTTTTGAAGATTTATTGGTGGATTGTCAAGCCAAGTAATGGTTTGAGCCTTTATCTTAGTCAATCCTTTAGATTAATTCTTAATACTTTGCTTTGAAGATTTAATTGGTGGATTGTCAGGTTAAGTGGTGGTTTGAGCCTTTATCTTAGCCATGTTCATTTTATTTGCTTTTCTCCCATACTCAAATATCCATAAAAGGTTTCCTTCTTTTTCCCTTTATCATTCAAGGATTAGCTTGGTTCAAAGTCTTGACTATTGTGATTTAGGGCCTTCTCATCTGCTTTAATTGGTATCATAGCACAAAGTTTCTTCTTGTTGGATAAGTATCAAAATCTTCAATCTTTGTGTTTGATTTTCTTCTTCCATTTTCTTCATAGTTACCTTTTGATCTCCCTTTCTAAATCTCCTTATTGAGTCCACAAAGAACCCTAAAATAGCCCAAATAGAATCCCTAACCCAAACATAACCCTAAACTTTACAACAAAAGCTAAAAACTGTCAAAAACCCAAAACCAGAAATTTAACACTAGCACCCTGTGTTAAAATCCTATACTTTGGAATTTTGACCCAAAAATTTGGCATGACCACCCCGTGCCTCCGAGCATTCTCGTGCCACTTTCCTGACTCTCATTTTTTATCTGTGCTATCCTCAACACAACCTTGCTTCCCTTACTTTCAATCTTTTACCTTTCTTTTCACCTACAATGGTTACCCATTATGGCCAATGAGGGAAACGCTTCTCAGTCTAGAGATATTCTCCTTGAATAAGCCCATGATATGAGGAGAGATAAAGTCATTGTTGAGCTTCAAGAACAACTAAGGAAGCTCACTAGAGAGCTTGAACTACTGAGGGGATCCTAACAACAAAACCCCTACTGTCGAGGTTATGATGTTAATCCCTTTAATATCACATACCCTTCCTCTCATGACAACTATGATGATAAGGAAAAAGGATCTAGGAGAAGAACACATCCAATGGATGACTATTGGGATCTCAAAGTTGAGGCATTGGAGTTTGATCACAATATTAACACGGAGAATTATCTTGATTGAGTGCAAGCTGTTGAAAAGATTTTTGAACTCAAAGAGTATATGATGAAAATTCCTTCAAGTTGGCTATCCTTAAATTGACAGGCTATGCCTCTCTTTGGTATGAGCATTTTAAGAAGAATAGGGCTAGAAAAGCAAAGGCCAAAATCAAGACATGTGCTTCTTGAGCTTAGACTATATCTTAACCTAGAGAACTATCTTGATTGGGTGCAAGCCATTGAATGGATCTTTGAACTCAAAGAGTATAATGATGAAAACTCCTTCAAGTTGGCTATCCTCAAGTTGAAAGGCTATGCCTCTCTTTGGTATGATCATTTCAAGAAGCACATAGATAAGAGGTCTCTACTATCCTCCTATAAATAAGAGCTTTACCTTAAGATTATGAAGGGTCTTTATTTGGGAACGCGAAGCCCTCATAGTCAAGGGAATCTTAAGGCAGAAGAGTATATTAGGGAGTTTGAACAATTTCAAATGAGGGTTGGTTTGGATGAAGTGCCTGAGCCCAAATCATACATGGATAAGAGCTCCCTTAAAGCTCCCATTCAAATGGATTCTACACTAGTTCCTTCCTTTGAAGAAACTATGTTGGTTTAAGTTCAAGTTTAAAAAAAAGAAGGGCATACCAAGGTTTAAGAAGAGGCCAAGGAAGAAAATAAGACCACTTTAGATCTTAATGAGAAAGGAAGTGAATCAAAGCCTACTTTGGATGTTATACTACCCATCCATTGTCCTAATTTAGGAATTGAGGTAAACATCACCAAACAAGCATTATTTTCTTTCTGAAGAGCAATTTTAGTAATGAGCCTTTGTATGGGATGGTTCCTTTGAATGCTAGTCATGTTTTACTTCTTAGAACATGGATGTTTGATTATTATGTGACTTGTCATGGCCATGATTGATACAAACACCAAGGGTAAGTATTAGCTATGAGAAACCAAGGGACGGCTGTGAGAAAAGCATCCATATGAGTGAAATACTAGATAAGAGAACCATTAGTAAGAGCGAGTTGAACTAGACACAAGTGCCCCTACATCACTTGCATGAATTAACTTTGAATAATTTTAGGAATGTACTTCCATTCTTCTTCAATTTTGGGATGAATCCTCTCATGGTGTGTTGCACATTAAAGATTTTAATATACCCCTTAAAAGTGCTCCTTCACAAGTTAAGCTTGTGAATTATAAGAGAAACTCTTTTTTGAGATAAGTTGTGATGAGTATATTGAAATTTTCAATGGGCTCATAAATATTGGAAAGATCTTTTATCCCATTGGAGTATCTCCTAGATCCTTCAACAACTCATACATGTTCAAGAAAGGTGGTACTCTTAGCACAATGAGTTTCTAAAAACTCAATGCGTGCGACAAGTTATCAAGTTTTTATACTTGGATTACAACTGCATGGATTTAAGGTGGAGATCAAAGTCTTGATCCTCCTAGCTCAGTGTTGAATTGGGACCCTTGAAGAGGCCAAGTTAAGCTTAGGAAAGGTGATTGGGCAATTAATAGCCTTAAATAAGGAACTTAGCTACTTTATTCTCTAGAACCACTTCATTCGCTTATTTTTATTTTCTGAGCAGAAGATCTTACCTAACTTGTAGCTCAGTTTTGGAAGGGCAAATGATCTTTAGTTTGGACAAATTACATATGCATGGGTAGCTCCGGATGTCTATTTTCCATTCAACTATAGAACCTCTTCAGATTCTAAGTATCATGGAAGCTATAGGATGTAAACTGAGGAAGGATTAGTGTAGGGTCTGGAATTGGACGTTTTTTATTGAAGAATTAACAAACAAATGGATGAATTAGGGGGTAATATGTCTTGGACTACTAGTGGACTCTTGTAAAAGTCACCACAGAAAAATTTCTCCATTTGAGGTAGTGGATGACTCATCTAATTTAGCACTAATGCAGCAAATTTTAGGTCAGCCTATATTCTTGTGGTCTCCTTCAAAACTATACCACTAGTTAGGATTTCATTGATTAATTTCCTTGTAATCCTATTGGTTAGTACATGACTTGAAGAATTGGGGTACCTCCAATTTTTTGCTTGATCCTTGTAATATGTCTCAAATTTGATTTAAGATTAATAAATGAAAGCTAGAATGCATTTCTCTCTACAAAGAAAATCTCTCTCTCTCTCTCTCTCTCTCTCTCTCTCTCTCTCTCTCTCTCGTTCAAATACTCATGTATTTGGATGGTGATTGAGTCAGTCTTTTAGATTAATTTTTGGTGCTTTGATTTAGAGAATTAATTGGTGAATTGTTAGGCTAAGTGGTAGCTTGAACCTTTATCTTAGTCATATCCATTTTATTTGCTTTTCTCCCATATTCAAAAATTCACAAAAAAATTACTTCTTTTTCCCTTCGTTATTCAAGGCTTAGCATAGGTCAAGGCCTTGTTGAATTAATGGCTATTGAAGTTTAATCACTCCTGTGATTAAGGGCCTTCTCATCCTCTTCTAGAAAGGTGTGGGAAATATCCATAAAACTAAAGCTTTATGAAACCAGTTCACAATAAAGAGACACTCTTGCAAAATACAGGAAAAGATATAAATACGTAAACAAAACTGTTGCCTCAACCACCTTCCCTAACCCTCAATGAGTAAGTGGGTGTTATGCTCACATGTCTTGTTAATACTTGTACTCTCATTTGCATTCCTCAAATAAGTGTAACATATTTGGGCATAACCCAATTTAATTCTTTAACCCTATTCAAGTCACTAAGTTGACTAAGTAGTGAAAATAACAACGATTGACAACTTTGTGGTGCCAAATAGAAGGCACAAAACTTTACAAGCTTATTGCTCAATAGAGCCTAACGATCAAGATGTAATACATCAAATAGCAAAGTGTAAGAAAAATGGGTATCCATTGGTATCGCTCTTATGCCTGGCATAAAAAGTTGCAAAACCTGACTGTGTTCTCCATAAAAATCTTCTTTATAGGTCAACCAATCCTTAAAAAATTTGATGACACTTGTCAATGTAGCAAAATCCAAAATTAATGACGGTAGTTTCCTTAAAAAAGAAATGAAAAGGTGTTCATTATGTCTTGGAACCTTTCGAGCATGGCGTTGCTGACACAATGATCAATCATATCACCACACTATGTGTGGCCACAAAGAAGATTCCAAGGTTGGGGGTTGCCCATCATGGTCTCTACTTGGCTTGCTATTTTCTCAAACCCTTTCATGATTTTTCTATGAATACTTATACTGTAACAATGTCTTCCTGGAAAAAGGGGGAAACAATCAAACCCACAATATGCACAATACTAAAAAATAAAGAAAAAGCAACAAAAAGAAGCAAACTTATAAATGGCTTGGCATGATGCTTAACATTTGACATACACTAGCATATGACTATCATCCTATTGTTCATTTGGTCTCTATTCCTCCTTAATAAAGGAGTCATGAGGAAGCTTTTTAGCTCTATTCTTAGGTGGTGGTGATCTTTCCGTGGACCTAATTTTTGAGCACGCTTATATGAACTCAAGAAATGGAAAATAAAATGAGGAATAAGGAGACAGAGTTTGTCAGTCCAAGAAGGTCCTAAATAAAGGTTCCTATTGTATAAGTAAACTCACATGAGGGAATAATGGAGGTGATGAATGAGGTGCATTAGTAAAACAACAATGGATGGATATTCCCAATCTATAAAGCACATAGTCAAAAATCACTACAAGCCTCAGGCCCTTCTGTGCTCATGTGGTGCTTAACCACTTAGGACAAAAAGCCATGCAACAATGTTGAGGTTAGTATAAGCCCAGCAAAGCTCACTAAATACCCCATAGATGAGTTCGTAGCCCACTTAACAATTTGAGGTAGCAATTACCAACCACTTGGCACGCATTGGGCCAACCTTCAAAGCTCACTCATAGTATGAGTCTTGTGTGCCATCAATTCTTATTCAATGTGAATTAGTTTTTACCTTATGTTGAATTTTTCAACCAACAAATATCAATTCAACTAAAAATAATGAGTTTAAAACTCCAATGCTAGACTAACAAATGTTCAAAATTCAAAAATGTCAAATAGGAAAAAGTTCAACACATGCTGGACCAATGAAATTAGAAATTTAGAATTGCTAGACTGGTGAAAGGTTAAGACACTCTAGGCCAATGAAAGGTGAAATTTAGAAATGCTACCAGTAAAAGGTAAAATTTAGAATTATTATACCACTAAAAGGTTAAATTTGAAACAGATGGACTAGTGAAAGTTATTGAACACTAGGTCGATAAAAGGTCAAATTTAGAAACACTGAACTAACAAAGGTGAAAAGCTTTAGAATAAAGAATGGTCAAAATACGGTTAAAAAAGTACGGTCAATACCAATGCTAGACTAGTCAAAGTTCAACACCAACACTAGACTAGCAAAAGGTCAAACTCAAAGATTGAACATCTCAACATTGTACTATCACAAAAGATGATGAACTGGTAAACATACAAGCTATATACTTTGACATTCATCTTGCCTAAGCTCGGTCAAATTGGGGGCTAACTATAAAGACCTAAATTGTGTCTTAATTTTCTAAAAAATTCCTGATAATGAAATTAATGCCACAATTTACACATTCAAGGGTCTAATAGGAGTAGAACTTGTGTTTAGCTCCTTAGAAATCAACCCTTGGTGTGTCTTTTACTTAGGCCCCACCCAAACCCATGATCCAACCCAAAGAACCCCTCATAGCTCTGCTTCATAGTCTAGCTAGTCACTGGACCATATTCCTATGGTGGAGCCAGCCTAAATAAGACCAAGTCCTAGCTCCCATCTTCATGTCTTTATAGAGTTTGGCATGACAAGACTAGAATAATTTTTATCTAGTAAGGATCCGGCTAATAAAGATAAAGGCTTAAGCGATAATGCATCATTTTCTACATTTTTATTAATTCAACTCGTTTTATCCTTTAGTCACTATAAATAAGGAACCACCCCTTAGGTTTTAAAAGACCAAAAAACACACAAGAGAGAAAAGGGAAAAGAGAGAAATACACAAAATTAAAGTAATCAGGCTGCCTAAATTTTACTGGGCTCCCTGAGTCGATCAGGTGTGTTAACCCTAAGGTAACAACCAAACATCATTTCTTTCTCTCTTTTCTAACTCTTCTTTTCCATTTGATTAAGATTAAATACTTATGTTGAGAAAAGATATAATAAGGTTAACTTAGACGCTACTGACGTACTTATTTTGATTATTTTGTTTTTGGCTTCTCTTTTGCTAAACTTTGTATGTGGAAATTGTTACTTGACCTAATGTATTTCTTAATACGTTGCATTCCATTTGTATTTAGTGTAAATTAATTCTTATTTCCCATTTTTATTAATGGAGGCCATTAATGATGATGGAGAGTATCGTGATTCAACCCCTTGCAGCATCATACCTTCTCTCTCGAATGTAGCCCTGTAGACTGAAGTCCACAGAGTTAGATGATCCCTACTTCAAGGATTACTTCAGGGGCCTGTTGATGGAGTCCCCTCAAGCTAAGACATTGATGAAGGTCCAACAAGTCCAGCAAGGTCCAATTCAACTTGCAAAGTCCAAAAGATGACTCACATTTTGCAAAGGAGTCAAATTGATCATACCGGGTTCTTCCCCTCTTTCTTACCCGATTTTGTCTTTCAGATTACTTAGGCCTCTTTGAGGTTTAAGTCTAGTTTCTTTTTACATTTTGGTCCCTTAATGTCTTAGCTACGTAAGCATGTTAAGAAATCTGGTTTATGTCAAGTAAAATAGGAGAACCAAGGCATTTTGTAAAACCGTCCCAGAATGGAGTCCATGATGCCCTGTTTATTTTAGCCCATGTATTTTGTACTTAATTCCTCATCTAGCCTTTACTTTTCAATAGGGAGTTGGTAGACATATTAAGGTTTCCCCCCATATAAGAAAAACCAGATCATCTCTACTTTTTGCATGAAAGATGTGGCACACAAAGAGAGGGCAGCAGCGGGTTATTTGCACCCGATTGGTCCACAAGGTGGTTACTAGCTTACGTGGGGCTTACTTAGTCTTTTTACTGCATAAATTTATTGTCTAGACACAATCATTCTTCCTTTTGAAGACTTGGGATGTTTACCACCAATGAAAGCAAGGAGAAGAAAGGCAAGAGCTCACGGATTGGCCAGCCACAAAGTGCAAACTTCAGTAGCCATTTTCTCTCTCCCCATGTGCTAGGAGTTGCTTGCTTACTTACTTGCTTAATTAGGTTGATTGTAATCAATGTAGTCTAGCCTATTCTAGTGCATAAAGTTGTAATTAGCTTGATTAAATTGTATTTAGTTGAAACCGGTTTGACTAAGCTAAATTAGGCTAGATTAAGTTAGGTTAGAGGTTTTCTAACCTTGAAGAAACCTCCAAAACCTTTCTAAGTAGCCTAGGGACAATTGTATAAGGCCTTTAGAAGGCTCATTTTGTAGTCAACTTTGATATTACATTGAATGAGAATTGAGATTATTGCTCTTGTTTTCTTTAAACTCTTACTTGCTTATCCTAGTCTAGGCCAAATTAGGTGGTGATTAAGTGAGTCTTAAGCCATGATTAGGTAGTGATATTTGTATCCTAATTAAGCTTAAGGGTCCTAAATTCAAGCTTGGTGGTGATATTTGTATCTAAGTAAGAGTTTAGATTACATTTATCCTTCGCTCCCTCTCAGAATCTACTTAGACTTACTTATGATTTCAGCTTGCTTCCTTTGCATTTGAAATTAGAATTGAGTGTTTGTTGAATTCCCTCAATAGATACATCGCCTTTCAATAACCACTTTGAATCAAATATATTGTCTCGTCAGTGTCCCTTGTGGTTCATGGTCCTTAAAAAAAGGGTATCTTTTAGTTTTGTTTGTTTTTCTAAAAAAAAATTCACTGGCAACTCTATTTGAATTAATTTTTATTATTTTATCCTTTACCTTCTGAGACTGGACAGAGTAGGCTATTTGACTGGAGATGTGGGTTAGGCTCCTTGGTCCAAGTGGTGTCCACTGCTACGGCCATAGAGATGGGTGGTGCTCTGGTCCAGAAAACTTCATTTGATTCCCCAGGTCAAAGCTGTAGTCCAATCTCCTGAACCAAAACATCAATACTATTTTGTCCAAAAAAAAATTAAGGAAAAATAAATTTTAAACAATGGAAACTAATCACTTAAGCCATTTGTGGGAGAAAACATGTAGATTTAAATCGTTGCCCTTACATATGTATTATTTCTTGCATTTTCACATTATCTCTTTATGGGCATAAAAAAATATATATTCGGCCCCTTTATGGTCACCTTACTTAAATATTTTGAATGTTTCATGGCAACCAAAATGTGATCAAATTCTAATTAACTGAGCAAATTGTTTTCTCAAGTCTTTAATATCTTGGATGACAGCACCAAGTCTTTTATTTGGTTAACCACTAACAAGAATCTAGTGCAGTACTTATTCATAGATTCATTTTTTGTCATCTCATACCTTTTCAAAATCTTTTCATGGAGTTTGTAAACTGATTGATTTATTTATATTGTTTAAACCTTCAAAACAACTTTAAGGGATTGTCCAAGCATTACATTTGAATGTGGTTGCATGTGCAACCTTTTTAGAAAGCCTTGATGAATGATCATAGAAGCATGTTGATCTTTCTTTCTCTTTTTCTCCAAAACTTTATTCTCGATTTGATTTAGCTTGATCTGAGCATTGGCTTCATCATGACTCTTATTTACAATATCCCATAGTCCTCATTAATAAGGATACTTTCAATTCTAAGGGGTAACTTAGTGAGGCGGATATTATAAAGCTAATATATACTTTTTCTAAGCATATTTTGTTTATGCATGTCTATGGTGCAGCTTATGTTGGAAAGGTGTTGGGAATATTGATAATAATACTATTCTAAGTTCTAACTTATTTAAATAACTTGTAGGTAAGAGGCTTAATAGGGAGCCGACTACGATAGAATTATTTAAGGACATCCATTAATATGAAATGGATAACACATGGGCTGATAAGAAATATGGAAAAACGTGTAAGTTCACTTACTTTTTTTGTTATTTATCATC
>NCQV01125700.1:4418-31823 GCA_002740545.1 Lophocereus schottii
AAAAAATAATGGCATGACTAAGTATATAGAGTTATATATGACAATTGCAAGTACGAGTGGATAAGTTGTGGGGTAGGCAATAGTCTCAGCTAGGGGACAAGTTAAGATGTTATAAAAAAGGGCAATGATGTTGTGAAAGGTTGATAATGATGGTGGAAGGCCTACATAAGGGTACTTAGAAACCAGGGTAACCTTAATTGTATTCTATGGTTCACATAGTTTAATAATAAGGTAAATCGATTGCCATAGAGATGGGGAGCTGACAAAATGTTGTTATCATAATACATGTGTGAAAAACACAAAGGTATGTACATGTTGATAGGAGTGGTTGTTGTGATGATCACGTAAAGAATGGTTTCATTATAGGAGATGGGCAAGAGGGAGGTAATTAGTTATGTATGTGTTATGAGGGGGAGTGGCGGAGGAAGGTGGAGATGGGAAATTAACCTCTGAGGGAGGGTCAAGAAAATGTATGCCAGTGAAAGATAGAATGGGAGTGGAGGAGGTGCAAAGAATAGTGATAGAGAATATAGGTAGTGATATGTCGGAGCACCAAGTATGGTATAACTTGAAGTATGACAGACAAATGTTAATGGCAGTTGAGGGGGATATGGACGTGAGGATGATTTTCAAAGGAAATGATGAACATAGCGTATGATAATTTTGAATGTAAACTAAGGAGCTTCAAGCGTACGACTTTCGTTGTAGTACTTGAAGGTCATGTCCACAGGAATGAGGATGCAATTAGGTCACGAAACAAAACTAAAGTATCACTATACCCTAATTAATGAAAATGAAACTTACTAAAATAAGCTATGATTAGGCAACTAGAATTCTAAAACATCAAATGAAAATAGAGTGAACAAATAAGATGCACCTAAGTGAGAAGGAATCAATTCTAATCTCAATGACAAATCATGTGCCTATATACTCAAGCTTTTAAAATGGACAAACTAAATGAGATATTCTTGTTAACATTTTTCAAGAAATCAAGCACCAATTCTTGTAATAACCATGAAGAATAAGCTAGGTACTGAAAGTATTAAACTAATCCGAGTGAAGCTAGAAATAAGAATCAATAACATAATCTAGCAAAACTAGAAATAAGAAGAGAGCATTAACATAGTTGCATAAACATCGAGAAATCTCATAATTCATCAAACAACCAACTTGAAATCGAACTATCCTAGAATAACATTTCACTTCCCAGATTCCATGATCAGGACGTATCCTTTAATCAATTATGCACTAATCAAAATAGAATTTAAGAATAAAACACACAGAATCGAGCTAAAGCTTTAAACAAAATAGAGCAATAGGGAAAGGTGAGCAGAACCAAAAATAGAGCAAAAAGAAACAAGGGAACAAAACCAAAAGCTAAGAAAATTTGAAAGAAGAAACCAAACCAACAAACCAGATTTTGTGACCATGGAGGAGATGAAGTCAAGCTCCATTAATGACAAAGAACACTACCTAGCCAAGAATAACCCAGAACCAGACATGCCAGCATCATTGCAATCACAGGATAGAAATTATGATTATCTACGCCAAATCAACAACTAAGCTTTAGATATGAAAATTGCAAACCAGAAAACAATTCTAACAACCGAAATCAAAACAGAAAAACTCGAATTAAGATTAACTAAATCCCTAAATAAAACCTAGATTACCTTCTAGAGCCAAAAACTTGTACGAGAATTTTGAATGTAAAATATAGTGCTGCAAGTATACAACTTTCGTCGTAGTCCTTGAACGTTGTTTCCTCAGGGACGAGGATGAAAATTAGGTCATAATAAAGTTTTTTTTTTTTGTTGGCAGAAAAGTATGTGTATTGTATTGCATTCAAAACTTTATAGCTGTACAGTGTTCTATGAAACTAAGGCTGTCTCAGCCTTCTTCACATAAGGGGCTAGTTCGAGTTTTGTTTTTTCCTTTCTAGCAACTTTGCCAATGTACTGTATACGACTCCCGATTGTTTGTAAGCAGCTTGTTGTGACTTGGTTGATGTTCCTTTTAAGGTGTTGAAATTGATAGCATTTCTCTCTTGCCACAGGCAGTAAGTAACTCCTCCTATGTAAAGGCTTAACATTTTCTGTTTGGTTGCGTTTTTGGCCTTCTTTCACATCAGTCCAGCATGTTATATATGTATGATAGGCCTTGGTAGATGCATGGTACTGAGAACACTTTGTAACACACTCTGACTGTGATGACATTGGTAGAAGAGATGTTGTTGGGTTTCAGGCTGTTCATAGCACAGTAGACACATTGGTGTTTGGAGTTATTGCTTCCACTTCACTATACAGTCGCAGGTTGGGAGCTTCCTTAAACACAGTTTCCACAAACATATGGAGTGTCTAGGTATGTTATACCTACTCCAAACAATCTCGGCCATAGAAAACTTCTGTTTGGGCCCCATCAACCACTTGTATCCACTAGCTATAGAGTATTGTTTACTTTTGGTCCCTTGCCATTGGCCTTGGCTATATCCCTCAGCCATCTTATCCCGGACTTATAGTATCTTTCTCCAGTACCATGAGGAGCTAGGGGAACTCTGCATTTGCCAAAACTGTGTTCCTTTTAAGTAGATTTTATGGATCCATTTTACCCATAAGCTTTGTTTCCCCTCTGCTAGAAACCACACATGCTTTCTAATTGCTACTATGTTCCACAGATGGTAGTTCTTTATACCCAATCTCCCTTATGCTTTTGGCTTGCATATAGTGTCCCAGGCAACTTGAGGAGTTTTTTTGATAGTATGTGTGGCTATTAATACTCAGGCTGAAAATGCAAGTAGTTATCAGCACTAGGATCCATTGTCTAAATTTGGGTGGGAACTGTAGTTTACTCAATAATTAGCTGATGAAGTCCCATAAGACTGAATCATAAGCTTTCCTTGTCTATCTTGAACAAGCATTTGGGAGAGACTGTTTTCTTTTGATACAGTCTTATCAAGTCCTAGCATATCATAATGCTATGCCTATTAGTCTGCCCTCAATGAAGGCTGATTGGTTTAGATGGACTACCTCTGGAAACACTACTTTCAGTCTTATGCATAACAGCTTTGAGATACCTTTATATAAGGTATTACAGCATGCTATAGGCCTGTATTCTGCAGCATTTCATGGATTTAGCACTTTAGGGATAAGTGCAATGTTAGTGATATTCCATTCTTGGGGTAATGTCCTATGATTAAAAAAATTTAAGATTGCTTTGCATATATCTTCCCCAATTATTCCCCAGTAACTCTTAAAGAAACCACTTTAATAACCATCTAGGCTTGGACTTTTATGATTGGGGATGGAAAAAATGGCAGCTTCAATTTTTTCCTTGGTGAATGGTCTTAGAAATGCAAGTTATTGAGAACTAGTCCAAGGTCCCATTGTAATGATCTCGTCTTCTATGCTTCTATTGGTAATAGCTAGGGATCCCAGATAATCTTCACCGTAATGTGTGAAATGCTTTATGACTTTGTCATAATCCCATGTCCAACTACCATCTTCCTCGTAGATAGAGGATATTCTGCTATGGTGATGGTGCTGTTTCAACTTAGCATAGAAGTATTTGTCATTTGTGTCCCCCAAGTTGGGCCATTCTTCTTTGGTTTTCTATATTAAGAAACTTTCTAGTCTGTCATGCCACAACTGGTAGTCAGTCATCAGTCTTTGTTCCTCTGCATATAAGCTGTGTTGAAAAGGATTACTTTGCAATTGCAGTCTGAGAGTGCTGAGGTTCTCCTTGGCTATAGTAAACTTGATTTGTATCTCACTAAAGTGCTGTCTATTTAGTTTCTTGAGTGGTTGCTGTAGCTTTTGTAGTTTCAGTGTAATTTGATACATTCTACTTCCTTGAGTTCTTTGTTTCCATGTTGCTACAATCACCTTCAAGAAGTCTAGATCTGTGCTCCACATGTCAAAGTATCTAAAGGGTTTAGGGCCCAAGTTCTATAGTTTGTAGAATATGACTAACCTCGAATAATGATCTGATGTGTCCTCAGCCAAGAAATGAGCTTTAGAGTTTGGGTAATTGTCAATCCAATACTTGTTAACTAGCACTGTATCAATCCTTGAGAAGATTTTGGATCCATGTTCTTACTTGTTTTTCTATGTGTATTTGCAACCCTTTCATGCAAGGTCTTGTACTTTTATGTCAACTGTATATCTCTAAAAATCTTCCACATCATTTAGTGTGACTGGTTGCCCTCTAATTCTATCTTCAATATTAAGCAGGTGGTTGAAGTCTCCCATTATAATCTAAGGTTTGTGTATATTTGTCCCTATCAATCTAAGGAACTCCCATAAATGTTGTCTCTTCACCTCTTCGGTCTCTCCATAGACAAGAGTACACTAAAATATTTTCCCTGAGAAATTGTGGTTGACTCTGCAATGTATGGCCTACCGATTTGATTCCTTGATATGTACTGTAAAGTCTGCTGGATTTCACATCAACCATAGTCTAGCTTTCCCATATTCATTATACTGGGCATGGTGTATTCTTCCACAGAACCTTTGTGCAACTACTTCGAAGTTACATTCTCTTACCTTAGTCTCCAAAAGTCCCAACAAACTTATTTTATTTTTCCTGCAGAAGGCAATTACATCCTTCTGCTCACTGGGGCCATTTAGACCCCTAATATTCCAGTTGCATATATTATCCATGAGGAGGTAGGCCCCCCTCCTCCCTCTTTGGTTGGCTGATGCTTTATGGGATTGGGTCTCTGTTGCATCCTTGCTCTTGAAGTACATTGAAACTATTGTTGGTTAGAGTTACAATGGTGCTATTATCATGGCTAACCAGGATGTCAGCTCTGTTGTCCACCTGTATCCAGTCAGTGGTTTGGGGTTGATCCTTCGGTTCTTGCTCCTTCTGAGTATGTTTTAGTCTTCATATCAGTGTTCCATCCTTTTTTTGCATCTGTCAGTCTCATGATCATAATTTTTACATTTGGTGCATTGTATAGGGTGCTATTCAAACAAGATCTCCTGCTGTTAAATGATACCTATCTCATCCTCAAAGTGGATGTGCTTCGATAGCTTCTCCATAATAGGCATCTCAATTAATACTCTAGCATAATGCACCATATTCTTCTCCACAGTATTCTTATCAGCCATAATTAGTATACCCAGTTTGCTTGCAAGCTTGCTTAGGGCTGTAAGACTCCAGTATTTTAAGTCCAGTTCAGGGAATTAGATTCATATAGGGACTTGTTCTATCTTCTCCTTTTGAATCCCCTCATGCCATGGTTTTATAATAAATAGTTTCTTATCAAAATGATAAAAGCCTTGTTATATCACATCATCTCTTATCTCAATTGAATCAAATTTCACCAATACTATCCCATTTTTTAGGGTCACAATATTTTCTATCTTATACTCAGCCCAAATACGTCTGATAAAACCTATCAGTACCCTATAAGGGGGAGATGCTCCTAGAACATAGCACCCAACTGCAGACTCCTAGTATACAATCTCAGGTTTGATATCCTCCAATTTAATTTTCATATACTTCATTTCATTTTTCGACTGTGGTTGTATGAAATGACCAACATTCTTCAGTTTGGAGATATCAGAATTTGTCCAGAGAGAGGATTGTAGGTTACCTTGATTCACCATCGTTGCTGAGTATGGGGATGTACAGATTTGGCCATTAAGAGAGCTTTGCAAATTTCATTGTACTATTTTATTACCATATTGCCCAGAACAGTTTGAGGTTTTAGGATTTGTCCCAATTTCCTTCTCTAGCGCAGCTATTGTGGTAGCTAGGGATGTTGTTGTTGGATTGACTTGCCTTTGAGGTCTTCCTCGCCTTCCTTTTGCCATGGCTGAACTTTTCTCATGAGCGAGAAACTCTAGGAAGAGAGAGAAAGTTTATAAATGTCACAATAAAGTTAAATCAGCATCCTAGCCTAAACTAAGTGAGAATAAAAGAAATAAGGGTTAAAATAATCTAACGTCATCTATTGCATAACCAAGATTATCAACTAAATAAGATTCACTTAACAAAGTAACAAAATGAATTGAGTAAATTCACTTTCTAAGTCCCTAAACAACCATACGCCTAATGAAGCTCATGAAGAAATCAAAACTCAAATTCAACCAAGCTTATGAAGAAATAAGATTCATTGAACACGGGAAAAAAAACTCAGAGGTAAAACTAAAAAAAGGCTCAGAATTAAGCTTCACCAAGCTTCAAACCAAGCTCATTTTTTCGAATCTAAAACAGAAAGCATAAAGCATAACAGCGCATAAAAAACTTAAGATTCAACCAAGCACAACCCAAATGACATTTTCAGAGAAATTTCATAGCATAATATCGAATCCAAAGCCAAATAAACCAAAATCGGATGTTCTAAACCAAAATCTAATGTTCTAATAATTTCAACTAGTCAAAACCCATTAGCATAAGTTTGAAGATTAATAAAACAGATCTGAAAACAGAGAAGGTAGGAAAAGAAAATGTGGAAGGAACTGCGAATGAAAACAACCATATCTAAGCCATGCCCAAGCACCTTATGCCAAAAGTCTATCAAATGCGTTCCAAACTAACAAGATTACAACCAATTCTGTGAAATTGGGATAGATCTAAAATCAAAAAATGGAGGAGAACGAATCGAGATTCAACCCTAAAACTAAAACCCTAAAATCTAATCTAAAATTACGAATTTAAAACCTAGAATATAAAACCTAGATTACCTTGCCTTTCGCCACTACCTCTTCAATTCAAATGCCCCCTACGTCGTCTTCAATCTTAACCATGGAGGTGTGTGGGATGTTGATGGTGGTGTGCGCTGGTGGTAGATAATGCTGATTTGGTGATGAGTCGAGAGCCAGAGAGAAAGCCCAAGACATGAGATGCAGACGAAGATTGGGGGATGGGCTATCAGGCTTCTATGGTCGAGAGAGCCAAGAAGTTGGGAGGATGAAGTAGAAATGGGGAGGGGTGCGGGGACGGGCACATGACGAAGGCGTGAGGGACTAGGGAGGAATTAGGATTTTGTTTAATTTTTATTTTTTCTTGCTTTTAGGCTAGAATAGATAATGGGCTGAGGTATGTGGTTGGGTTCTTGACCCACTTCTTTATTTTCAGTATTTTTCTTCGTCTTTTTCTGAATTTCTCCAACACCTACAAAATCAAATAAAAATCTAAAAATAATAATTATTTTGAGCATAAATCAGGTATACAGGCATCGTGAAAATATTATATTTTTGGCGCAAACAAATATCCTCACAACAAGATTTTGCTCGTCCTCGAGTAAAACAACTAAACCATCTAGAAAGAAATAGAAAATAAGAAAAAAAAATCCTAACTCACTTTCGTAGGAATCACGGTTACATTTAGCATATACAATAAGTTTTTTAAACCCCTTGGTTTTCCAAGTAGACGAGTGAGGTTTCGGAGGGTTTTCAAGTAAAATATGCACAAAAATCATTTCAAAAACAAAGGATAAATCTTTTTGGGGTTTTTCAAAACATATGTAAATGTAATTGGGAAAATTATGTACATGACTCAGACAATTACAATACCCTAGGAACCAAATCACCAAATTATATACAAATAAAATGAACAATCAAGAGATAACTAAGTTAAAAGAAGCATCCTGACCCTCATTTTCAGCGCATACAGCAATGTGCAATGATATGTACACCTTGGTGCATATAAAAATGTGTATCAATTCATATGAATCAAGTTGTTAACATTGACACAATCCTTGTTTCCTTCGCTAATTGCCTTATTTGTTCTTTTTTTCTCTCTTTCTTCTTTTTCAACAAGAATAATATCCACCTGACTTATAAATATTCATGTCTTCCCTAAATAGGGATTTCATTAGATTGTACAAAGCACTTATTTTATTGCCCGAACATATGTGAGATCAAGTAAAATAGCACATATTCAAGTTAATCAAAGATATGAAATAAAGATAGTAGTTTTAAACATTAGTGCCGAGGTTTTTATTCATTTTTTTGGACTTTTTTATTTTTTCTTCTTTTTTTTCATTTTTCAAGAGCATAAAAGGCAATTGCGGCAAACAATAAGTTCTCATGCTAACTTAGCAACAAGACCCTAAGAATTGATGATAAGGTGAGCAAAGTAGCAGAAAATCACACAGATGAGACGGGGCTATTATGAAAGATCAAATCTACATCATCAACTAGACATCTCATCGTGTAAACTCTATCTACATATAACTCAATAACCTAGTAACATGAGATCACAACTGCCAAAGAAAGCTCACAAATCCCCAAGGAAAAACAAAAAATCTTTTTGACTTTTTTCAAAATTTTCGAAAAATATATATACAAATGGGGACCTCACCCCCACACCAAAACTCCACAATGTCCTCATTGTGGGAGTTAAGGCACCAAAAAGCAATCACATAAGCGATACAACTATAAAGCATACACAAACTCACAAGTATATACAAACTAGGATACCACCAAAATAAAAAAACAAAACCAGAATCAAAATCACCAAAATCAAAATCAAAATAACAAAAGAGAGCAAAACAAAAACCAATTCTAAAACCAAAAAAAAAAACCAAAAACAAAACAAAATATGACTAAAACACAAATAATCACCAAAATAAAAACAAAACAATACCAAGGCAAAGCAAACCCAAACAAGACCAAAACCTATTAAATACAAGGAAAAAACAATGAGAACCTAAAACAAAACATGAAAGAAAAGAAAAGAAAAACAAAACACAAAACTAAAACAAAGCCACTAAAATGCAAAAAAGAAAAAAAAGCGAACTACTAATAAAAAACAAGACCGAAGAAAAACAAGACTCACAAAACCAAGGAAATAAAGCACACATAATTAAAACAAACTAAAAACAAAAATACGCAAAATAAACAAGAAGCCAATAATAAAAATCCAACAAAACACGCATAACACAATCATAATCACGATCCTAAATATTCACAACTATTCACAATCCTAGATATCCACAACTATTCAACCAAAATAATGAACAAGTATTCACAAAATAAAATACACCATAACACAATCAAGGGTGATCATAGCCAACTCGGCCTAACAAATCTCAAATTTCAACTTAGATCAATCACCCACATAATCACAGTCCTAAATATCCACAACTATGTACAAAAATAAAGAAAAGTGTAAGACCCTCGTTCTTTATTTTATGTTAAGTTAACTGTCTTGCTTTTTACGTTATAAAATTGTATTTTTATTAACTATACCACTTAAATTATTATTGATATACTTATGTGAACGATAATTTTATTAAAAAGAATGTTTTCATCGCTATTGATATTATTGTTATTTTTAGTTTTGAAAATCTTTTGATGATTTTTAGTATGCGTTAATATAGATTATTAATGAGTACTAAATTGATTAGGAATCTGAATATGATTAGGTTGCCAACATTAGNNNNAGTTTCGAGGTTTAATAAATCGAACTTTGACGTATTTGGGAACGAATAGTTGATAAAAGGACGTATTATCGATTTTGGGTTTAGAATTCGGGATACAAATTAGACTAGCGGTGTTAAGTATTGGGCAAGCAACAAAAAAAACATATAATAATGTCAAAGGGGGCCAAACCCCTCTTTTTCACGGAAAACAACAGCGGGGGGTTCACAAAACCAACCCCGACCTCACCGTCAAACCACACCACGAGAGAGAGGAGAGGGGGGCGATGGTTTGCCACCGCCACGTAGGCGACTGGTTGGCCGCCGTAGCACCCCACTGGCCGTTCCACGCCGTAGTCACCGTGAGAGAGAGAGAGAGCGAGAGAGAGAGAGAGAGAGAGAGAGAGTGCGAGCGAATTTAGGGAGAGAAAACGGAGGTAGAGGCCACGCCTAGTCGACCGGCAAGGTGCCACCAGTGGGTTCTAGTATTGGCAACCACCAAGGGCCGTGTGAGTCAAGGATTTGAAAGTTAGGGTTTCGGGTTTGGATTCACGGTAGTAACAGGCAGATTGGGGCAGATTGGGGTTTTCTCTTGTGGGTTTGGCATGACAACAACAATTGAGTCGAAGGTTGAGCTTCTTTTAGCACTCAAAGCTGAGCCCAAAAGCCCTTCGAGCGAATCCTTAGCTTGGATTGAGGTGGGTGTTTCTCGCCTCCTAAAGTATTAGTAGTTTCGAAATTGTTTTAACCTTTAACTTGCGTTGCATGTGAGTTTAGGATTAGTCAGATCGATTGGGGTTATGCATGTTCCGTTTCAGCTAAATTTAGTTTAAATCGATGCATGTTAAGTTTAGTTAGTTTATGCCTGAAAGTGACCTTGAAATAACCTAACAATACCTTGAATCGATATATGTTAGTTTAGTTAACTAATGCTTAAAAATAGCTTCGAATTGAAATGTGAATGTTTAGAATCGACACATGTACACTTAGTTAATTTATGTTTGTTTAATAGCTTCGAAACGAAATATGAATGTTTAAAATCGATACATGTACACTTAGTTAATTCATGTTCTTTTAATAACTTTGAATTGAAATATGAATGTTTAGAATCGATATATGTACGCTCAGTTAATTCATGTTCGTCTAATAACTTCGAAGTGAAATGTGAATGTTTAGAATCGATATATGTACACTCGGTTAATTTATGCTCATTTAATAGCTTTGAAAAGGAATGAGTATGCCTAGAATCGATACTTGTGTGTGATTAGTTAGTTTATACATGAATCGTGACTTCGAAAAAATAAATGAACACTTCGAATCAATGTCTGCCTATTTAGTTAAATCACGCTCGTAGCCTTGGAAATAATTTATGAATGTTGAAACAAGCATGTTTACCCCTTGATTGTAATACATGAATGTAATCGAGTTTCATGCCTTGTAAGTTTAATTCATCTTGCTAAGTGTTCATTAAGTTAATGTGATATGGGTATATATATGTATATATGGTTATGACTATTGGCTGTAGCGCGCTGCTGAATCATATCGGCATGCTTGGTAAATTATGCATCGGTAAGTTTACATACCGCATTTCAGTGTGACCTAGGGGTTCGAATGCTAGATTATGAAATTGAGACCAAGATGGTAGTTGGATGGTTTAAGGTAGAACTATGAGTGGTTCGAGGTTCCCTGTGGTTAGTTGCTATGTAAGGAGGGAGCCTGGTTGTGAATTAACCGCAAACGTGCGAATTACGAGGCCATGTGTGGCTTATGCTGAGATTGATTGATTATGAAGTGTTTGATTGTGTTACGTGCAAACCCCTTCCCTTTATGTTATCAAGTTTCTTGTTGCGAGTGAAGGTGAGTTTGAAAAAGGAAGTTTTCATGTTTTAACTGATGGTAGCTATAACTATTAGCAAATGATAACCTATTTTAACTATGCAAATACAGTTTTGGGAGTGAACTCACTTGAACGGGGGAATCCCTAAAGCATTTAAGTAAAAGAGAGTATGTTGTGTGAAAAAGGATTTCGCTGTGAAAAGCAGCAAACTTATTAGCCGTTATGGCCATACGTTTTAAATTAGCTAAGATATTGTGCATAGGAACAATAGATAGGAGTGAACCTGTTTGAATGGGGGAATCCCTAGCCTTGGGAGTATCCCAGTAGTGGGAAGCCCTAGAGACCCTGACAAGGGTTAAGGTCTAAAAGTTGGTTGTCATCCCGGGAGTAAAAGCTTTTTGTGAGCGATAGTCTCACTAGGGGTTGAGAATAGATCTCACGCAATCCGCACATTATGATGATCTTATGCCTAGAGTAATTTCCTAATAAGTAAGAAAAGTACTCAGCGTTTCACCTTTTTAAGTATTTCAAAAAGAAAGTTTTCAAGGGTCGTTATGAGACCAATATGAAAGAGATTCTTTTAAGAATATGAGCCTCAAAAGGCTAAGAGAAGAGCTTTTATGAGCCTCAAAAGGCTAAATGAAGTGTTTTCAGTAAAAATAAAGAAAACTTCCTGTGCATAACTTGTGCATATCATATGAATGAGATCCAAGTAAGGTATGCTGATGAAAATAAAGCGTTATGTGCATATTCCAAGTGTAACTTATATATGAGATGCTAAGTAAAATATGATTATGAAAAAGACAGACTTATGAGCATATTCCATAAATAACCTATGAATGAGATTTGAATGAGACTTGAAATGTGTGTGTCTTGTGCATATCATATGAATGAAATGCTAAGAAAAGTGTGATTATAAAAAGAGGTAACCTTATGTGCACATCATATGAATGAAGTTTCATGCATAGTTTAAATGGAATGCTAAGTAGTTATGTTTATGAAAAAGAAAGATCCCTATGCTTAATCTATGGAAGAAAGTTCTGTGCTTAGCTATTGATGCTTGCTTACGTGTTTAAGTGCTTGTTAGTAAAGAAGTTTGGTCATTTTGGGGCCTAGAAATGAGTTTGGGTGGCTAGGATGAGGTTTACGGGTAACGACCAGTCCTTGGAGACTATAATTGCCTAATATGATAGTAAAGTATGAATACGTGATATGTGACTATTAAAGATATTACTGCCTACAACGGTTTTGGTTGTAAGGGCTCACTGAGCATGTGGTTGCTCATCCTATTACTCTTTCCCCTTTTTCCCAAGGTTTGCATCATGATAAGTAGGAGCCAAGCTACTTATGCCAAGATGGATTCTATTCTTACTTGCAAGGTTTCGTGTGTGATCATTTGAAGGGGTCTTACATGTTTAATGAAGTCATGGAAAGTATTCCTAGAGTTATAAACATTTATAAACAAGTATTCTAGTTCATATAGTGTTTTCGGTTTAGGAGTCACTCTGTACGGCCATGCGTGCCAACCATCTTATTAGTCAGTTGTCTTTTTAGTTGAAATTAGTTATGGTTTGGGATGTAAATCCCAGTACTCCGATTCTGTGAACCGTTGAGTTGTATCCTTTGCTTTTCCTGTACTAATGAACTATTTTGTTTGATGTACTCCTAGCGATTTGCTTATTGAGTTATGAACTCTGGCATGCAGCCATTGAGCTTCTTTTAAAATATTTTACGCTTCCTTTGATCTGCAGGGGTTTGTTGTAAGGCTTTTAGCATAGAAATAGTCAGTTTTTAGGGGGAACTCTTTCCGTTTCACCCCGAAATTTAAATAGAAAGTGAAGAAAACATAACGCTCCTGGCTCCAGGGGCTGGGGGTGTTACAAAAATAGATGAAAAAGGAGAACAAAGAAGGGATAAAATGATCATACCAGGTTGGGTACTAATTGTATCCAAATTAATGTGTCTCACTAGATGATGTCGAGGTCATCTATGGAGCATCAGCTAATCCGTCAATACTACGAGCATTGATGGGTTTTGATGTCGAGGTCGTCTATGGAGCATCAGCCAATCCGTCTCATCTCACAGGCTGCCACTCACCAAAACCCATCAATGCTCGTAGTATCTTATCAAACATTCGGGCATAATCCTCATAGAAATGAAAGTGGTTAGAAACAAGAGGTGCAGCCGAAATCAAATACATAAAAGGAAGCAATTTAATACTCTCTTGAGCTTATCAAAGCCCTCATCCCAATCAAATAAGAGATGTATATATGGAACATCAGATGCACTTGTTAATGGTGTAACAATGATGTAATTATATGAATGCATAAACCATCGAGAGAGGTCAAAATAACCAAAATGAAGTCCAACATCTCTAAAAAAGGAAGGAAGAGGACCAAAGCAAGGCCAACCAAATGAAATGTGACAATCAAAGCTCATATGATGGCCTAAAGTCAAGTCCTTCACCTCAAAGTGATCCTCGAGTCTCTCTATGTCACTATCATTAAGAGTCTGATCTAAACAAAGCTTGTCAAGCACAAAAGCCTCAGATTCTGCAAAAGTGGACTCAGGAGGGTCTAGAGAAGGAAGAAAACTGGGGAGAGGAGAAGAAAGGGGTGAAATAGGAGGGGTAGGATCTACGTTAGGGGAAGACTCATTAGAAATGGGATCATCAAACTCCATGTGAGGTGAAACTTCACTAAACTCCACATCAGAAGGCTCATCAAATGAATGCTCCTCAGTAAATGTGTCCTCTGACTTAATTAATATGCCATTGTGATCATCAAAACTAGCATCAGTCTCAAATCCATCTCCCTCCTCAAGCTTTCCAAGAGGGGTTAGAGGAAGAGACGAGTCATAAAAAATCAGACTACCCTCGGGGTGGTCACTGATTGTGCTAAACTCTAGGGAGGGTGTAACTGCAAAAGGACATGAGGGATGACTTGAAACTTTGAGGTTATCATAAGGCGCATCATCATAATAATCATGCCCTAAAGGAATCATTGCCTCACTCCTAACATCAAAGTCATCACAAGGCCTAGCCCAGGTGTAGTAGAGCCTAAACTAAGGTCAGTCTTGAGTAAATTCTATAAGTAAATCTCCCTATTAAAGGCAGGCAATGCCTTTAATCTGTGTGGACTACCAAGAAATGGACAAGTATCAACATCATAGTCGAGGGAATTACAATAATGACATAAAATAGCAACATATGGAATATACGAGTGCTTATACGATATGCCCCCAAACTGACTCTTATTTAAAGGTGTAGCATGCATTATATAAAGGTTAGGAATGGGGTGACTAAAAGCCTCTCTAGCATTGTCATACTCCGATGTATCATGAGCTTAATAGTCAAAGAAATTTCAAATTTCATCAAGTGTCTTAGTGAACAAATATTCCAACCCTCGTGGTATGTGGTCTCAACATAACCCTAATATGCATCATTAAGATCTCTAAAGATCACTTAGCAAATTTTCCATTTCTCAAAATATCTACCAGCACATTAAGCAAGAAAATCATTCAATCTATTCAAGTATCACCAAAATATTTCATGCTCAAATTGAGGGAAATACAAAATTGCCATTTGTTTTTAAATTTTTTCGAGTTTTTAAATTTTTCGGGGTTTTTAATGTTTTTCCAGTTTTTCTCAATTTTTGACTTTTCTAATCTTTTTTAGATTTTGTTTTCAAGAAATAAACTAAGCTAAGTCACTATTAATAATAAAAAGAAAGCAAGATAAAACATATACAACTAATGAGAAAGTAGCACAAAGAACATGTGACCTAATCTCATGCCGTTGCCCCCAATAATGACTCAAAAACTTGTACGAGAATTTTGAATGTAAAATAAAGAGCCACAAGTATAGGATTTTCATCGTAGTACTTGAGGGATGTCTCCTCAAGAACGAGGATGAAAATTAGGTCACAATAAAGTTAAATCAGCATACTAGCCTAAACTAAGCAAGAATCAAAGAAATAAGGCTAAACAATAAGGTTAAATAAGCATAACTAAGATTATCAACTAAATAAGATTCTCTAAACAAAGTAACAAAATGAATGAGTAAATTCACTGCCTAACTCCCTAAATAACCATATGCCTAACCAAACTCATGAAGAAATAAAAACTCAAATTCAGCCATGCTCATGAAGAAATAAGATTCACTGAACATGAAAAAAAAAAAACCCTTAGAAGTAAAACTAAAAAAAGGCCCAGAATCGAGCTTCACCAAGCTTCAAACCGAAATCATTTTTTAGAATGTACAACAGAGAGCATAAAGCATATCAGGGGAAAGCAAAAGCGAAGATTTGACCAAGCACAAGCCAGTTGGCATTTTTAGATAAATTTCATAGCATAATATCGAGTCCAAAGCCAAATTAACAAAAATCTAATGTTCTAAACCAAAATCTAATGTTCTAATAATTTCAACTAATCAAAACAGACCTGAAAACAAAGAAGGCAAGAGACGAAAACAGGGAAGGAACTGCGAATGAAAACAACCATATCCAAGCCAAGCACAAGAACCTCGCACTAAAACTCCATCAAATGCATTCCAAACAAACACTCCATCAAATGCATTCCAAACAAACATGATTAAAACCAATTTTATGAAACTGGAATAGATCTAGAATCGAAAAACAGAGGAGAATGAATCAGTATTCAACCCTAAAACTAAAACCCTAAAATATAATACGAAATTATGAATTTAAAACCTAGAATATAAAACCTAGATTGCCTCACCTCTTGCTGCTGCCTCTTCAATTTAAATGCCTCGAGTCAGCGTCAATCTTCATTCTAGCCCTTCATTTAAACGCTGAAGCGTACAGTGAAGATGGGGATGTCGGTGGTGGTGAGCTGGTGGTGTGTGGGATGTGATGGTGGTGGTGGTAGATAATGATGATCTGGTGATGAGTCAAGAGCCACACAGAGAACTCGAGAGATGAGATGGAGACGAAGATTTGGGGGGGGGCCATTAGACTTCTGATTTTATATATACACATTTCTCTTTTGATTAGGTTGAGAGCTTTGATAAGCTCAAAAAAGCCTTGAGTTGCATTTTACTTATGCACTATATCTGGTGTACGCCTCCTATTTCTTGCTATTTCCATTTCTCTGAAGATTGTTCCTATCTCTTTTTGACAAGTTGCTATGAGCTTTGATGGGTTTTGATATGAGTCGCAGCTTATGAGCTAAGATTGAGTGGCTAATGCTCCATGGACCTCCTGGACAAGTTGCTATTAGCTTTGGTGAGGAGTGTGGTGACAATGGTGATGCTACATTATGGATGCTAATTATGATGATGGAGTTGATTATGGTGGAGACGGTTCTGACAATAAAGACTGAAGTAGAAGAAGGGGGTGTATCAGGTTTTGAGAAGAGAGAAACGAGTAGAGGGGGAATCACATGAGGAGGAGATGGGGGGCTGGCTGGTTTTTAGGATTTTATTTTATTTTCATTTGTTTCTTTTGTTGTGTCAAATTAGAAAATGTGCTAAGGAAGAGTGTGGGTTGGGTGTTGTATTTGGGTTTTTAACCCAATTTCTTCCTTTCATCATTTTCTTCATTTTTTCCACTATTTTTCTTTATATTCTAATCTTTTTCATCACCCTACAAAATAAAATAAAAAAATAAATTCTAAATATAATAATTGTTTTGAGCATAAAGAGAGAAAAGGATAGTAAAAAAAAAAGGATAGTAAAAAAAAAGGATAGTATACCACCCACATCCTCACCCCCACAACCGACATCTAACTTGAAGAGTCTCATCGAGCATTTTATTTAACCCAAACCAAGGCTAATGAAGCTCTTGCTGATTTGATAAGTCAGTGTACTTCCAAATTTCAGACTGTGGCTTTCCACCAAAAGATGATGAACATCCAAATTACACAAATAGCTAATAGGTAAGCAGTCTATCCTGATCTCAGAGGCATCTACTGGGCCAGCCTAAATCAAACCCCGGGGGTCACATCAATGTAATCTTTATGAAGGGTAAGAAGTTCGTAGAGTAACCCATGTTGATACTCTAGGAGACATTTTCAATTCTTAGTTTTACAGAAATAGGGGCGATGAAGGAAATTAAGAGCTAGAGTCTAGAGGAAAAGAGCCCTCCGTTAGCTCCCATTCACTATTATGGTAGTTAGGTTTACCTTCGTACTCATTAACAGCCTTTTCCACAACATCCCCCCTACTGAGAGAAATATGTCTACTCGGTTCCCTTGCATCATTAGACTTAGGTTAAATATCAGTCTACCTTGGTGAACTTCGATAGACTATGTGGTAAACAACATATAAACCACTTCTCATTCATGTACATTTCATGATGCAAGATAACTAGGCCCCAAAACACAGCGATTGTTGTTAATTAATAATAACTGAGTGGTTGGTGTAATTTACTATCCTTTTAAGAAAGCATGGCAACATGAAAGGAACATGCACAACTTAGGAATAAGTTAACGGACATGGACTTCAACCGTACAGAGCACAAGATTTATATTTTACTGTGCAACAATGTCTCATTAGTGTCACCCCTATATGACCAACTTCCACTCCCCTCTAATAGGAAGCACCAGGTTTACCTCCTTGTCGATTGTAAAACACCAAGGTAAACATGTACAGGAAGAGCAGTAAAGCTGTTTGTTTAAAAAAAGCAATTGTTAATCCTACACATTTAAAGGTAGTTTGGTAAAAGGTTGAATGACAAGAGATCATTTTGAAAATTGATGATATTTGACAGGTTGTCTCAAAGGCCACTATGTTTATATTTACTACTACATGTAAATACATAATAATAACCAATTACACGGATAACCCATCTTCACTAATGACATATTTACCAAGCATACTCAATCTCGTACATCATTTGAACCAGCCGTATAACGTCATTCATCAGTCACACATACATACAACCGTGCACGTCTGCACACATTGCCCAACCAATAGTTGAAATAAACTCTGTATAGCCACCTACCATTTATTATTTACGGTGGTAAATATTACACGGATAGTGGGTGAACAACTATTATGGGTACAACCACTGCACTTGCAAAAAATTACATATTCTCATTCAGTCCAATAGCACATAGAATTTTTATATTGGATTATACTATGACATAGATGTCAATTACTAAAATGTGGACCAAACTATCATGTTTTACACCTAAGAAGTACGCCCATTCTTTTACATGCTCCTTTCAAACCACATCTTATATATTCAGCCTCTACAATGTCACCATGGTAGTTGGCATGAAGATCAGCTCTAGGATATTGACAAATCCTCATTTAAGGAGCATATCTCCATACACTGGCTACGTCCTCCAAGATATCTAGTATGTACACCAGGCATAGTCATTCCATACCATGGTAAACATGGCACTATATTGGGAAAACAATGATATTGTCTGCAACCATTGAACCTGCAAGAATATGACCTCGTCAGATACTAGTTGTATTGCAACCAAGCATTATGGCTATAGAGTGACATATCCAACACCCTCAGCTGCTACAACAACAAATACCACAATCACACAGAATTATTACACCTCTTTCATATTAGAATTACAAGTGTGTGAAAATATCAAAAATGTATAAAGCCATAAGGTTTTCACGCTGGAATCACCTCCGATTTGTGTCTGCCACATACGAACCATCCAGTAAATCCTTAACATAAACTACATCATCTACATAGTTTGTATCAAAATCATCCTGGGGATTGCAACAGGTCCTCCTCAAACCATAATTGTTGCCCACATATAAATAGCTATGTTCATCATTTCCTTTGAAAATCATCCTCACATCGCTATCCCCCTCAACTGGCATTGGCATTTGTTCGTTGTACTTCAAGTTATACCATACTTTCTGCACTAACAAATCACCACCTATAGTCTCCATCACCATTCTTCGCACCTCCTCTACTCCCATTCCATCCTTCACTAGCATACATTTTCTTAACCCTCCCTTAGAGGTTAATTTTCCATCTCCACTTTCGTCTAACACTTCCCCTCATAACACATATACAACTAATTCCCACTCAAACAACAGTGTATTATTTGCTTCCCCTCAAACAACAGTGCATCATTTACTTCCTACAAGTGGCTCACATATTCCTAATCTTTATAGCCATCGGTTTACCCATTTACTAAACTATGTCTACTATGGAGTGCAGTTAAGGTGACCCTGGTTTATAAGTACCCCTATGTTCGCCTTCCACCATCATTATCACCCTTTCACAACATCGTTGTCTTTTTTTTTTAATAACATCTTAAGCTGTTCCATGGATGATACCATTGCCTACCCCATAACTGATATGCTTGCACTTACATTGTCATATACAACTCCACATTCTTAGCCATGCCACTTTTTTGTTTGTTTGTTTGTTTAGAATAGCTGCTTTTCATCACTCTTATGGTATACTACTCTCACTACATTTCCATGCATTTTGGATTACACGACATTGACACCACTACTAAGATGGTAGACACTCAATAAAATTACGTCATACATATATACCTAGTCAATTACGATTCATAACAACAAGAATGACCATAAGCGCATTCTACTAACATATAATTGACATTTACCACCAAGTATGACATACCTATTGTTTACCCAACTATGATCTTTCCAGTCCTTTCTGTTCACGCGAGTCAGTAACCCTTAATGTAATCTTTCCAAATTTATCATAAACATTACAAAGGTACAGAAAAGGTTGGTGGAGTTGCTGAAGTTGAAGATGGGCACTATGTTCATTGCCTCACCCCATTTTTCTCATCAATTTGTAGATTCCTTTTGAAAATCATCGAATGCACCCCGAGATTACTTCCTTTCGCATAAGCAGTCGAGAGAGGTGGAGGAGCAAACATTCTATGGAGAGGGGGATAGAGAGGTGATGGCCTTGCTGAGGATGAATGAAGAGAAAGAGAGCAAGCATAAAATCCCTAAATGTTTCCACTGTCTTCTGCGTCACACTTGGTTCTATTTCCTCTAGTAATTTCACGCAGGTTAGTTTCATAATTCATCTCCAAAATTTAACCCCTTTATTTTTCCCTCCAAAAGCAACAATAAATTTTTGTAAAAAAAAATGACTTGGTTGCATCACAATTAATGAATTACCTGCTTGTAATTTTCCCATTTCTTGGAGGGCCACGCGAACATTAAGGTATGTTAAGTGCGAACACTTATATCAAGGCACTCATCTCGAAACATACATCATAAATGAATGGATACATTTTTATGACGCATGCCAAGATGCAAAAATATCTCACCTTCATATATTGAACACACATAAAATGAATTGCATATTTCAATTATTAAATGTGACATACATAATTATGGTACCACACACAATGATGAGTAGGTCTATACATTTCCCAAGGGCGAGTGCTCACTTAACCTAAGCCTTTTGGCAATGAATATTTTCTCCAAAGGAATTATTCATAATCTCCTCTGAAGACTCGATCAATGTCAGTATGCATTGTTATTGATTGATTCAAAGTCATTGCTTAAGGACATTAGATGTTTTGAATGAAAGGGAACAGTCTAATCTGAGCACATTGAGGTATGTTGCTCACTTGTCCTTGAAGGAATCTAATATCAAATTCAGAATCTCTGATTTGGTACTTAGTAGAAGCATTTCAGATAAAATGAGGTCTAATATTATTCTATTTTATTCTTGATATCTCAATAGAATATATTGCTAGTTAATAACTTCGGAAATTATCCTTTACTTATGTTTGAATGGGCTATATTTTGTGATGCAAGTTATCCTTTCCATTAAATTGAGATTTTGCAAACATGTGGATATCCCAGTTTAGGAAAGTTGTATTAATTAATCTTGAGTTTTTTTTTATTAATATCAAGGGTATTCAAAGATCAAATCAAGTCTATCTACTAGCAATCAAGATCCATTATTTTTGTCAATCAAGAGCCATTTTTGAAAACATCAAGGTTTTGATCAAAGACATTGGATACTGGATAGAGAACATTGAAGATTTGGTAAGTCTTGCTCTAAAGTCAAAAGGCTTTGAACTCTATAAAAGAAAAAGCTGCTCCAATTGTTAAGACACAAGAATTACATCGTGAAAAAGTGCTAAAGTGCAATGATCTTTAATACTCACTTGTGTGCTTGTTAGTGATTGAAATATTTGTCGGGAAATTTGTAACAAGTAAGTTGGGAAACTTACTTGGGTAGCTAGGTACTGAGAGGCCAATACTTAGAGAGAGTGCACTAACTAAGATGGTTTAGTCGAGTAAGCTTGAAACGCTGGATAGTGTGTACAAGACATTAGTGTATACTTCTTAAGTGAACAGGAATTAGAGGTGATTAAATCCTAAAAGAAGAAGTGCCTTAGGTAGTGACTAGCCCTATTTGGAAGGATGAACATCATAAACGTATCCTGTATTTTGTACCATTTTACTTTTGATTTTAGTTTTTGTTTATCTGCAACATTGGTGACTAACCTTCAAGTTTGTTTTCTCTCACATTGGTGATGCAGGTTCAAAGTACATTGGAATTTTTATAAATTCATAAATTTTAAGATATCACTCTATTCACCCCTGTCTAGGGTGATCTAACATTGACATTTGGGACCTGCAATTTGTATCAGAGTAGGTCCATTCATATTGACTTAACCATCTTATGGAAAAGAAAATGACTTTTATCATTGGAAAAATCTTATGTAGATTTTTATCAAGGGCCAGGATTACGAGCTTTGGGAGATATCTCCAAAGGCAACCCTATGCCTACTATGAAGGAAGGAGACAAATTTATTGGAAAGCCTATATCATAATTTACTCCTGAAGAAACTGGGAAAGTGGCAAAAAATTATAGAGCCTTGGACATTCTATTTTGGGGGGTTTGGATTCTAACAATTTTAATTGTGTGTCTACATATGATACAAGCAAAAAAGTTTGGGACACATTGGAAACTACCTATAAGGGACTAGTCAAGTTTGTGAATCCAAAATCAGTCTATATGTCCATCAATATAAGACTTTTCAAGATGCTGCCTGAAGAATAGATCAAGGATAGGTATCTGTGCTTTACTGAAATAATCAACAATCTCAAGTCCTTCAGAAAACATACCCCAATAAGGAGATGGTGAAGAAAGTCTTGTCATGTCTTCCAAAAGGCAAGTGGGAACCTAAAGTGACAGCCATTGAAGAAGTACAAGATCTGAAAACCCTCAAGTGAGATGATCTTGCTGGAAAACTTCTAACTTATGAAATTCAGTTGCAGCAAGAAAGTGAAGAGCGCAGACCGCAACAAGGAATTGCACTGAAGTCCATTGATATTGAGATGCAACCTGAGGAGCCTGAAATGATGAAGATGAATCAATAGCTATGGTAGCCAAAGGAGTAAAAAAATGCTTTAAAAGCATCCAAATTTCTTTTGAAATTTGGAAAAGATTAAGATCCAAAAATGAAAGAAACCCCAAGGGTAAATTTGCATCAAAAGTTGATACTAACCAAACATTTGCTATGGTCGTAGACTTCCAGGTCATATGATCAAAGATTGTCCGAACATCAAAAACAAAAATGACAGAACCAAATTTAAGTCCTAGAAAGCAGGCAAAAGAGTTGTGGTTGCAACATGGAGTGATAGTGATAACTCTGAAAGTGAAAGTAAATATGAAGAAATAGCCAACCTCTATCTCATGGCTAGAGAGAGTTCTAGAAAAAAATGATGAATATGAAATGGTAACATTGGAATATCTCCTTATTTTCATAAAAGACCACTTTGGTAAAGGCCTATTAAAGTGTGTTAAATATGAACAAGATCATACATTTGAAATCAAACCCCTAAGAAAGGGAAAAAGTTCTTGGAAAATGAAAGTGAGAACTTGCAGAGATCTTGTGAAAACCTACACAATAAATCAATGACCTTGAGAGCGAGAAAAATGTTTTGGAAAACAAGTGTGATGATTCTCACAAATCTCTCTTGAAACTTACTAAGGGTCAAGAAAATTTAGACAAATTATTTGGGTCCCAATGCATGTCCTTTAATACAAAAGGCTTTGGATTTAACCCAAATAATAAGAAAATGTCATACAAGAGCTTCTTTATCAGAAAGACAACACATAAGGAATTTAAAAGGAGGATTGTTTCCAAAAATAGTAGCCTTGGTCAAAATTGCCAGCGTCATATCGTTTATTGAAGGAATCTTAGCTACTTTGGTCATAGGCATCCAAGTCATTTTGGTCTTGGTGACGATTAAAAGCACTAAGGTAAATTTAGTGGCAAAGAAATCTCTTGTCGAAGGATCATCAAGTTTGAGTCCCTAAAGGGTCAATGTCCTCAAAACTGGACATTGATCTTGTTCATCCGAACCCTACCACCAAAGAATGCATGCAAGTTTGAATTTATTTTTCTAGGTTTGCCTAAACGCAAAGAGCTATCTCTGGTACTTGGATAGTGAGTGTTCAAGACAAATGACTGGAGATACTTCAATGTCAACTGAGATCTAAAAAAAAAATTGGGTAAAGTGACCTTTGGAGACAATGGTTGAGGTAGCATCATCATCATTGGTAAGATCAGTAAGGATCTCTCAAACTCTATTGACAATGTCTATTTCGTCAATGGTTTGAAACACAACTTATTAAGTATTTCACAGCTCTATGATAAAGGTAATGTTGTATAGTTTAATGAATCCTAATGTGCTGTTAAAAATGTGATGTCCAATAACATTGTGTTACACGGTTCTAGACTAGACAATGTTTATGCCATAAATCTTGATCATATCTCTCTCATTCATCTTTCCTATCTCAAAGCCTCCCTTGATGATGTATGGTTTTGGCATCATAGATTAGGACATGCTAGCAAGCACACCCTTCATAAGTTAGTTAAACATGATTTAGTAAGAGGGTTACCTCCTTGTAAATATAAGGAGGAACGTGTGTGCAGTACATGTGTTAGAGGTAAGTAAGTATGTCCTTTAAACCCTTGAAGAGCATGTCTATTTCAAAATGTCTGGAATTGTTGCATATGGACCTATGTGGGCCAATCCATATTAGAACTTTAAGAGGTAGTTCATATAGATTTGTTATTGTGGATAACCACTCGAGATTTACATGGATGCTCTTTCTGATAGATAAACCAGAAGCCCTTAAGGAGTTTGAAAAGTTGTGCAGAAAATTACAGATATCAAAACACTTATTAGCAGTTACTAGTTAGAACGACCATGGAAGAGAATTTGAGCAAGACAAGTTCATTAAATATTGTGACAAGAACGTCATTTTCCATAACTTTTCAGCACTAAGGTCTTCACAGTGGAGTTATTTGAAGGAAGAATAATAGGACATTGGAAGACATGGTGAGAACATTGATTTATAAACATGATCTTTCAAAGTCCTTATGGGCTGAAGCTATTAATACTGTAAACTATGTTCTTGACAGATGCCCCATCCGACCTATCCTCAAAAAGACACTATATGGATTGTTCAAAGGAAAGAAACCAAATGTCTCCAATCCCAAAGCCTTTGGAAGTAAGTACTTCATCCGCAACAATGATAAGGAGCATCTTGTAAGTTTGATGCACAGAGTGATAAAGTATATTTATTGGTTATTCCTTTAGTTAGTCAAGCTTATCGTGTTTACAACTAATGTACCAAGGGCATTGACGAATCCATTCATGTTTTCTTTGATGAGACAAACACTGGTCATGCCAGTTCATCTTTATTTGATGAGTTTCAGTTGAGCAAATATATAATTGATGAGTTTCAGTTTGGGAGCTCTTTTGCCAATGAATTAACTTATTTTATCGCAGTATATGTGCCAAGCACTATGAGATTGAAGCTTTGATGCAAAATTTTGATTTTATTCGAAAGAGGATAAAGGTCCCAAATGTCAATGTTAGATCACCCTAGAAGGGGTGAATAAGGTGATATCCGAAAATTTAAGAATTTATAAAAATTCTAATGCACATTGAACTTGTATTGCTAATTCAGAGAAGACAACCTTGAAGGTTAGTCACCAATGTTAGAGATAAGCAAAACTAAAATGTAGAATTAAAATGAGATAAAACACAGGAAATGTTTACTATGTTCACCCTTTCTAATTTAGATAGCCACTACCTAAGGTACTTCTTCCCTTAGGATTTAATCACCTCCACTTCTTGTTCACTTAAAAATTACACACCAATGACTTTGGCTTGACACAAAGTCCACTGTCTCAAGCTTACTTGGCACATATATTTCAATAAAATAAGTTAATTCATTGGTGAACAAAAATAATTTAGCACTCTACACATAGCGCAAGTGATATTTTATGGGTTTTTCATATATACAATGCAAAGTCTTCTATTTTAGATATCTTTAGATCTATCAACAATCTACTTTTTTGGTGAAGTAGAAAGTGATAAGTTTCTAAGATTAAGGAAAATAAAATGTTCAAAGGAAAAACTAATCATATAAAAATATATCATTAACTCATACCAACCAAAATGAACATTTAACATGGAAAATAATTAACTTCAATCAACAATTGTAGTTTACACGCTAGTAAACATATATTGACTCAATTATGTATAGGTACGCCTTCAACACGATAGACATCTTAGGACTAGTGTTTTGTTGGAGAGAAAATAGTTTTCCCAAAATATTTTTCTAATGAAAATGTATTTTTATGTCATTTGCATGGTGCAAAATAAATCATCTTCCGTGGGAAAAAAAGGAAATGTCAACTGAATTAAGTGACAAAAAGTGCTGAATGAATTGTTGTATCAGGGATAAAATTGACCAAATGAAAAAATAATGAGCTTAAAATTGATATTTGAGCTTCGTTTTATATTTCCTATGAGCTAATTAGGTTTCAATCCAAAAAGTTAAAATTGTCTTAATGGCAAAAAAGGTTGATTGAATTGTTTAAGTGGTAAAAGAATATCAATTGAATTATCATAGCAGAGAAATGTGGATCAAATAAAGGGATGCCAAGCACAAAATATGGATTCGAGCTTCCTTTAATATTTCCTATTCGATGATTATATTTCGATCCTCGCCATCGAAATTGTTATAGTGGCAAAAAAATGTTGACTGACTTGTTTAAGTGGTGAAAAGTTTTGACTAAATTATCGTGGCAGAGAAAAATTTGACCCAATAAAAGAATGTTGAATTCAAAATCAGGATTTGAGTATATTTTAGTATTTCCATTCTTTCTAATTAAATTTCAATATAGGTCGTTGAAATTGTTTTGGCGGCGAAAAATGTCAACTAAATTATCAAACTGGCAAAAAATATGGACTGAATTACTGTGGCGAGGACAAAGTTAACAAAATGAAGGAAACTTGAGCTTAAAATTTGAATTTGAGCTTGTTTTTATTTTTTCCATCGGATAGTGAAGTTTTGATTTAAACTGTTGGAGTGAGATTTTACACCTAAATTGCAACCGATCAGAGAGTTGATGGAAAAAAAAAATCAAGTTTCTTTCTCCTCAAAATGGAAATGATTTTCCTCCATTGGGGAGAAAATGATTTCCTTGGAAAATAATTTTTCATCCTTCATTGTGCCAAACAATGAAAAATTATTTTCTACAAAATCAGTTGATCTTCAACCAAAAACTATCCATAATGAAAAATGAAAAGAATGTAAGGATCAATAGAAACTACAAAAATTTATAGAAAATTAACAACCATGATTATATTCCAAATCCACGATTGTATTGATATACTCACCAAAATATAAGAAAAATATAATTTAGATGCTTTCAAAATAAAATAAAGTTTTAACACGTGAGCATGCAATTAAAAAAAGACAATTTTATAACACGATGGAGTCTACACAAATAAAAAGTTTTAACCTGTGCCGTCTTGGCATTCCGTTTAATGTGAAACCAAATATCAAGGGTTCAATGATGGGTGAAAGGGAAATAGAAAAGGTTGTTTTTAAAAATAAAAAAAAAGATGTAACAAATTAATAGTTAATATCATGTTATAACTCAGTTGTCAATTATATATCAACCTTCTCAGGCAATGTTCTTTCTATATTGAAACCTTTTGTTTTACAATGAACTTATGTAAAATAGTAAGTCATAGTTAAAACTTGCAACAAATAAATTCTTATTACATTATACATATCATTTGTCCCACATCCCTCCCCAAACAAAACAAAAAATAAAGGGGAAAACTACAAAGTAGCAACAACCAAAAATACCCATCCTTCTGTGGTCTGAACGCAAAGGAGAAAGAGTCCCTCTTAATGCTCATGCTGAATTTAAG
>NCQV01125746.1:4161-14250 GCA_002740545.1 Lophocereus schottii
TGTCATGAGTTCTTCCTCTTTACCTAGTCTACAAAGAATCCTAATTATAGCCTAGACACAAACCCCAACCACATTCCTAAAACTCTACAAAATGGCTAAAAACACGAAACTAGAAATTTGGCAATGCCACGCCCGTGGCAAAATCTTGCACTTTGAAAATTTGATGACCCAAAGATTTGGGATGGCCACCCCATGCTACCTGGCATGACCGTGCCCCTTTCTTGCATTTTTAAATCCTGTTCTAGAGATCTGGCATGACCCCCCCCGTGCCCCCTCCTTTTTCAATGTTTTCTGCCTGTGCTCGTTCAGCACACCCGTGTCTCCCCTATTTTCCCCTATTTTCCTCCTTTCACCTTTCTATCAACCATGACTAGTAAGGGCAATCCTTCTCACTCGTCGAACATTCCTCTTGAGTAAGCCCATGAGATAGGCAGGGCCCTTGTAGATCTTCAAGAGCAAAAGAGGAAGCTCACTGAAGAGGTTGCACAAGTAAGGGAATCCACTTCACGAAATCCTTACCGATGAGGCTACAATGCTTGCCCTATTGACATCAAATAATCTTCCTCCCATGAAGACTTTGACGATGAGGAAGGAAGAAAAGAGATTAAGACATTGAAGGGATTATCTTTGGGATCTCAAAGTTAAGGCTGCGGAATTTGATGGCAATCTTAACCCACAGAACTACCTTGATTGGGTTCAAGTCCTTGAAAAGATCTTTGAACACGAAGATTACAATGATGAAAAGGCCTTCAAGTTGGCCATTCTTAAGATGAAGAGGTATGCTTCATTATGGTATGAACATTTAAAGAAGAGTAGGGCTAGAGAAGTTAAATCCAAAATCAAGAATTGGCCTAAACTAAAGAAGCACAAGGGCAAGAGATTTCCACATCCTTCTTACAAATAAGAACTCTGCCTCAAGATCACCTCTCTTAACTAAGAGAATCTAAAGGTAGAAGAGTACATTAGAGAGTTTGAACTACTCCAAATGCGGTTGGCTTGGATGAAGAACCCGAACTCAAGGTTGCTAGATTTATCAATATCTCCTAGCATTGCTAGCAAGGTGGAATTGCAACCCTACTTATCATTTGATGATATATGTCACTTAGCTATCAGAGTTGAGAAGCAACTTAAAGGAAGAAAGTCCTTTCACGCCCCTCTTACTAAAAGCCTTTCCAATAACATTGAAGTTGAAAGCCCACCTCCTCAAGTCAAAGCTCTTGATAAGGGCAAGGGAATCACTAGTGAGCCTCCTAAGAGGTTGGAAGAAAAAAAATGTTTTAAGTGTCATAGTTTTGAGCATTTTCAAGCCGATTGTCCAATAGAAATGTACTTACCATCAAAGAGGTAGAAGAGATTCAAGCTATTGAGACAGAATCAGGTGAAGAAGATGATGAAAATGATGGTTCTACCTTGTTGGCCCCCGATGTTGGAGAAATGCTGTTGATCAAAAGGTCCCTACATGCCACAAACATTTCTCATGAAGATATCCAAAGGGAGCAAATCTTCAACTCAAGGTGCACCATTGGTGGCAAGGTATGTGGTTTAATCATAGATGGTGGAAGTTGCACAAATGTAGCCTCTAACACACTCATTGACAAGTTTCAAATTCCCATCAAGGAGCTTCCTACTCTTTATACTCTTCAATGGTTAGGACCAAGCAATGAGGTAACCGCTTCAAGGCAGGCTATATATCATTCTCAATTGGTCCCTATTGTGGTGAAGTATTGTATCACATTCTTCCTAGGGATGCACATCACTTGTTACTTGGTAGACCTTGGTTGTTTGAGAACCATGTGGTCTATGGTGGACACACTAACACCTGTACACTTAATCATAACGATAAAGGCCTCACATTAGCCCCTTTAACTCCACCCGAACCTCACAAAGCTAAACCGAGGAAGGGAAGTGAGAAAAACTCCCACAAGAGTAAAACTCCCACAAGAGTGTGCCACTAGTAAGAGCAAGCCTCGAATTGCCTTAATAATGGTAAAGCCAAACATAAGTGAGGAAGTGACACCTTACCCCTTGTAGCTCAGCAAGAGCTTAAGGATGAAATCCTAAAAAAACCCATCACTTTGTCCACTGAAATGGTGTTGGGAGAAAGCTCTTATAAGGGTGATCAAGCCACAAAAAGCTCTCATAAGGGTGATCAAGCCATAAGTGACACCTCTCTTGAGTATGATGAGTTTGAGCTATCTTGTAATGAATATGTTGAGATCTTCAATGAGCTCATGAGGTATAGGACAGCTACTCATTGCTTTGATGTTCTCCTAAAGATATTCAATAACTACTACACATTCAAGAAGAGAGGAATATATAGTACACTGTGGGTTTTCAAACCCAAAAATAGTAAAGGGCATGCAAGGTTGATGTCATGGGACTTCACCCCAAAGGATTTAAGGGCAAATTCTCTTTAAGGGGGAGGGTTTGATGCAGAGCAAGTTTTGAACTTGGCCCTACCTTCACTAGTAAGGGTCTTAACCCAAGTTAGCCTAATATTCACCTTAGGTCAAGCACTAGGTTTCCTAAGATTAATATTGACTTAAGGCCCTTAAGAAGGTCCAAGTAGGGTTAGTAAATGTGGATGGGCTATTAGTAGCCCTAAATAAGGAGTTAATCACTTAGTCCTCCCAAAACCACCTTCATTAGCTCATTCAGTTTCTAAGCAGAATAATTTATGTCATTTCTAGCTCAATTTTTACTAGGAAAATAAGCTTTAGTTTCTAAAAGTTATACATGGATGGAAAACCAAGGATGTCTCTTTTCCATCAAGTCTTGAATCACCCTCAAATACCAAGTATTGATAAAGTTATGGGCTAAATACCAAGTAAGGGTTGGTTAAGGACTGAAAAATACACGGTTCTAATTATGGGCTCAATTGAGAAGGTTAAGGCTGTAATTTTGGAGATTAGTCAGGATGATTCTTTACACACAACAGAAGAGTTAATAAGCTGCGACACCTCATTTGAAGGGGGTAGAGCCTACTCATGGCATTCTAGAAGATGGAGAATGAATCTTGGAAAATACAACTCATAGTGATTGTAATTATCTTAAGCGTCTTAATTTATTTTCCTAGGATATTTTGTAAGCCTCCTATTGGACCATTTGCCCTATTAATGTACATTTAATTTTCCCTTTCATTGGATATTTATGGACCCAATTACCTCCGTAAAAAATCAGATTTGATGAATGATACGAGAGCTTGAAGTTGAGTTTTCCTCAAAATCTCAAATTCTTTATCTCTCTTGGGAGGGTGGTGATTTGAGTCTTTCCTTTAATCTAATCCTTGGTGCCAAGGCTTTAGAGGGTTAAAGCGTGGGTTGATCTATCTACTTGTTACCTATTACAAGTATTGAATCTACTCCATTAGAGGTTTTCTTATTTGGGAATTCTCTCTTTCTTGGTTCTTCTGTGGAGAGATTGGTCTTCAACATCAATTGAGCTCACCTACATGCCTGTTCGGGCATAATACACTTGAATTTTACACCTTATTCTACCTAGATTTAGCTCAAATAATTGGTAAATTGGGTTATTTATTTGTGTTTTATTGGTTTTATAGGTAATAAAGAAAATTATGCAAATGATAGATAATTCATGCAAAGAATGCCAAAAGTTAGGCACGTTAACCCAGAAAACCTTGCAGGATAACCCAGAAGCAAGGCCGGGTCAACAACCACAAAAATTGTAAGAGAAATAAGGAAGAAAAACACCACAGAAATTTAGCATGGGCTGTCAATGCTAGGCGGCAAAGGCTACCAGTGTCAGGTGGCATAGAGTGCCCGTGCCAAGTAGCATGGCCTTGCCAAATCTTATTTTAGTCTATTTTGGGCAGAATCCCAGAAACTAGACACGGGATGCCCGTGCCATGTGGCATGACTGTGCCACATGCTGTCCTGCCCTGTATCTATTGTTGGCTTTCAGAGGTTTGGCACGGTGGCACGACCGTGCCAAACCTGCTACATCGGGATCTATTTAAAGCCCCCATCCCCTATTTGCGCAACAATCTAATTTTTAGGTTTTAAGAATAGAGCTTAGCCTAGGATTTAGGAGAGATTAATGCAGATTTACTTTCATTTTCTAGCCACATTTTAAGAGTAATAAAGTTTTGATACAATTAGCTTTCTTTCTCTGGCTTTAATCTTCATTCTCATTCAAGTTTTTACTTTGTTTGGTTTGATTTTCTAGTTTAATGCCCAAATTTATGTGCTTTTCTTTGTTAATGGATTGAAATTACTGTCTCCCTTTCCTTATCATGTTTGTATTCTCTTATCTGCTCTTAATCTCTCACTCTTTTCTTCAAGAATGCAAAATTTCAAGCTTTCTCTATCTCCTCCATCTTAGTATTTGAAAACCCACTTTTACGAATTTGAGTTTTTGGCCCTCAATGGCTTAGATTAGTAGTAGTTGAGTTGGATTAGCAAGAATAATTAGAGAATTCACCTCCAATCATCACCGACTTGCTTTAACAATGGAGGCCAACCTCCATTGTTGGATTTTCAAGGTTTTGAGGTACTCCCCTTCCTCTCTCTTCTTTTAGTTAGTAAATTTCATGTTTTCTTAGTTAATTAGATGTTTTGCTAGTTATTGTTAGTTAATATGATTTTTTTATTGATTTTGTTAATTATGCTTTGTTTTATTTTAGTTTAATTAATCATGTTTAAATTACAATTTGTGAGTAATTAGTTTTGTTAATTATACTTAGTGGGCCAAAAATAACTAGTGACTTGATTTCCACGCTGTCTCAGAGGATGAGAAATTTCTGCCCTTACTCACCCCAATGCAAAAACTACATCAACAATGCCTTCCATTCCTTTATTTGGACAAATGGAATTCACCATGCATCAGGATCTAAAAAGAGTTATGAGCAGGATAATAAAACTTGTTGTGAGTTTACTTTTGCATTATATGCCTGACATTTATAGTAAGACATAAAGTTCCATGAAATTTTGGGAAGCTCTTAAGTCTGAGTATGACTCAGATGATACTGGATTAAGAAATATGCTTGTAGTAGTTGGCTATCATTTTAATCAATGATAAACTTGTTCTTGAACAAATTTATGAGTACGAAAATTTATGTGCTAAAACATTGGCTGAGAGTATGACCATATGTGACAATTTTGAAGCCAATTGCTTGCTAGATAAACTATGTCCTTCATGGTCTAATTATGCCAGCACCATGAGGCATAAACAAAAGGATTTTTAACTTGAAGAACTAAAATTTAAGCCAAGGAAAAGAATTTAGATCACTCTTCATAAGCTACAAATCTGGTTGAGTGCAAGAGTGGTTTAAGGTTTCGCAGGACTTAGAGACCAAAAGAAAAATGTCCAAATCAGTTTCATGGCAAAGGGCATAATAATAATTTTAAGGGATAGGGAGCCAACCTAGAGACGTTTGAAGGCACTTGTTGTGCATGTGGCAGATATGGACATCTAGTGAAGTATTGTCATGAAGGGCTTGGGCTTACAGTTTTGGACTGAAAATGTCATTGTTTTCATAGTCTCAGAGATAAATATGGTAAGCAACTCAATTGAGTGGATGCGTGATTCTAAAGCCTCTCGACACATATGCACTAATAGTCACCTTTTGCAAGAGTATGAAAATGTTGTTGAAGGTGGATGTGTGTTCATGGGTAATTCTACTTCAGTGTCTATCCCTGGTAAGAACAAAGTTTCTCCTAAATTGAATTTTAGAGAAATTCTTTCACTTCAAAATGCTCTATATGCTCCATATATTCATAGAAACCTTATCTCTACTGATCTTCTGAATGAGGCTTAAGTTACTTTTGATCCTGGAAAAGTTATACTCACCAAGGGTGTTGAATTTGTGGGAAGGAGTCTTGGTAATGGGGGATTTTTTGTCTTAATTTTATTGCAGAGAATAGGATGAATACTTCTATTTCTCATATTGCTGAGTCTATCTCTTTATGACATGCTAGATTAGGGCATATGAATATTGTATATGTAAATAGGCTTAAATAATTATATTTAATTCCTACATTTAGCGACTATGACTTTGATAAATGTAAAGTATGTGTAGAGGCTAAACACCCCAAGAAGTCCTTTAATGAAAATATAAGTTGGGCCTCTAACTTATTGGAACTAATTCATAGTGACCTAGATGATTGCAAAAATACCATGAGCAAAGGAGGAAAAAAGTATTATATCACTTTTGTCAATGACTACTTTAGGTTAACTGAGTTATACCTTTTGAGTAGCAAGGATGAGGCTATGGATAAATTCTTGATTTACAAGGCTGAAGTACAAAATTAGTTAGACCAAAAAGCCAAAAGATTTAGGTCTAATAGAGGAGGAGAGTGATGATACCACTCCTTAAGGAATATTGTGAAGAACAAAGAATTATCCATAGTTGATTGCCCCCTAAACCCTATAACAAAATGATAGAGCTGAAGAAAGAACAAATCCCTAAAAAACATAATGAATGTTATGCTTATTAGTTTAGGGATGCCTGCAAACATGTGGGTGGAAGCTATATTATATGCATATTGTATGTTAAATAGAGTTCTACATAAAAGGTTAGACAAAACTCTCCTTGAGTTGTGGAGGGATTTTTCCCCTAATCTAAACTATATTAGAGTGTGGGGGTGTTTGGCTAAGGTAGGACTTCTAGATTTCCAAAGAAATTAAATTGATCCAAAAATTGTTGATGCTATATTTATTGGTTATGCTTATAATAGTGCTACATATAAATTTATTCTAAAAGATGGTTCTGGATTTAATGCCATTAGAGAGTCTGGAGATGTGTATATATTTGTCCTATAAAAACTTCTGTGGATTAGTGTTTGCCGATTACATCTACATCAAGACAAATATTTTATCATCTAGTAATCTGGAGCAAGAACCTAGAATGAGTAAAAGGGCTAGAACTAAGACTAGTTTGGGACCTGACTTTGTCACTGCTTTCTTGGTGATGATAGATCTACTAGATGAGTAAACTGTGAATATGTATCTCATAGAGGAGGACCCGAAGACTTATAGGAAATTTATGGCATCCATAAATGCTAATTTCTGGAAAGAGACTATTAACGGTACACTAGAGTCTCTAACAACCAATAGAACTTGGATTTTGATTGACCTTCCTAGTGGCTGCAAAACATTGTGGAGTAAATGGGTATTTAAAACAAAATCGAGAACTGATGGAACCATAGTTGGGTTCAAAGGTAGATTTGTTCAAGTGGTTGACTAGAAAAAGGGTATAAACTAATTTGATACATATTCCCTTGTAACTAAGGTTGCCACCATTTGTGCATTAATAAATATTACATCCATTCATAATCTTGCCATTGCCAAGCATTAAATGGATATTAAAACAACATTCTTAAGTGGTGACCTTGTGGAAGAGATATATATGAAGCAGCTAAAGGGCTTTAAGGTTCTTAGACAAGAGCATAAGGTATGTAAACTTATTCAATCTTTATATGGACTAAAGCAAGCTGCAAAGCAGTAGTATGAAAATTTTGGCTCTACCTGTACGTCTAATGGCTTGCATGTGAATGACTCTAATGCATGTGTATATTCAAAAGTTGATAAGCACAATTATGTAATCGTTTATCTATATATGGATGACATGCATATCTTTGGTACAAATTTGGATGTTGTTAATGCTACTGAGTCCTTTCTTAGTACATGTTTTGACATAAAGGGCTTGCGAGAGACAAATATTATTCTTGATGCTAAAATAAATAGGACCAAAAAGGGTATAAGTCTTAACCAATCTCACTTCATTGAGAAGATACTCAAAATGTTTGGTCAATTTGACTGCACTCTGGTGAGAACCCCTTATGATCCTAGTATTCACTTGAAAAAGAATGAAGGCAATAACATGTCACAATGTGAGTATGTTAAGGTGATTGGTAGTGTGATATTTCTAATGCACTATACTCATCATGATATAGCCTATGCTATAAGTAAGCTGAGTAGAAATATGCACAACCACAATCATGATCATTGGCATGGCCTAATTAGACTTTTGAAATATCTGAAAGGGACCATTGATTGGGGATTGCATTTTAAAACCTCTCCTACTATGTTGGAGGGCTTTTGTGATGCTAGCTTAGTATTTGATAATGATGAGATTAATTTAACCAACGGCAATGTGTTTACTCCTACTAGTGATGCTATATCTTAGAGATCTTCTAAGCGTACTTAAATAGCTAATTAATAATTGAATATGAATTTATTGCTTTAGAGTTGGCAAGTCATAAGGCAGAGTGGTTAAGAGTCCTCCTGGTTAATATTTCATTGTGGGGGAAGCCAATTCCATCAATATCGAGGCATTGTGACCTATGAACAACCATTGGAGTGGCTAACGATCAGGCCTACAATGGAAAAAAGAGACATATTCATTTAAGGCATAAAACTGTGAGAAATTTGATAGTAGATAATGTGATATCACTTAAGCATACAAAATCAGAAAGGAATGTTACAGATCCTTTCACCAAAGGTATTTATAAAAGTATAATGTTAGCGTAAGCATATAGAATGGGACTTAAGCCCATCGAGTGAGTGAATCGAGATAGGTATCCATCTTGAACGAGGGTCTAATTGGGTTCAATAGGTCAAAGAAATCACGAAACAACTCAAAAATTTGTAGTACAACCTATTTCTAAAAATAAAATAAAATAATTAGTATATTCATTTACTGTCAATTATGTTAAGGATGAACCCCTAATACTTGATAAGTCCATAGCCATAATGGTGGTGCATGATATTATGCACTTAATGGAAGTCACCAATGTGAATGTGAAGGCCGATGCCTGCCTCCTATGAGGGTCTTAGGGCTAAAGACTCTCTAGAGTATTCATAAGAATCTAAGAATTGATACGGGGATTTAATGCATCAACTTTGTGTGGGGATCTTTGATTTTAAGAACAAATGAGTGTGCAGGATGTGTTCTTCAGAAATTCATTCAAATGTAAGATTTTCCGACCCTAATGAATGTAAGACAGACTTATAATCACTAGGTACTAATTGAAATTCAAAAGACATTGATGTCTATACATTTTTCCTTCTATTGCTAAGAACTTCATATTTCTTCATTTTCACTTCCTTTAAATAATGTAGGGGAATGCTGGAGATTGCTTCAAAGGAAGAGAAAGAAACCCATTCTTCAAGTGTGCCACATGCTACTTTTTCAAAGAGCAATTCATGTTTATATAACCTTGTCCTTCTTGACTTCTTAGAAAACAAGTGTGCAGAGGAGTCTCCAGACCACCCGTATGCACGCGCGCCACCCACCAGCTATATTAGGCCAGGCTACGGGCATGGGCATAGCCATGAGTACTTAGTCACCATCCTTTGTGTTGTTGGGAGAACAAATTCATTTTTAGGGCAGTAGATCATCTTCTATTCTAGATCACATCAGTTTATTTATTTGCTACTAGTCACAGCAATTTTTTCCTAATAGACATACCCTTGTATAGAAAGTTACAGTCATCAAGACAAGTCGTATAGATCAAAGATGGCAAAAAGAAGCAAATTTACATTCTAGTAAATGTACATGATGCAAATGATTAGGCGGTTACTAATGATACCGAGTGATTAAAGACTGGATACACCAATCACAAGTAACAAAACATACACACAAACTGACCCCAATGACCAAGAAATGAGTCCAAGAAATTACAAGGTCCAACTGATACACCAAAAGGCCAATTGTTTAATCAAGAAAGAAAATAAAAAGAGTAGGAGGAATGAATACATATTACAATGAAAAAAATTCTGCAAATAAGACTTACAGGAGACAACAACCATCTTAGAGGCCTCCATGCACTATAATTCTACAACAATTTTAAAGGCACTAGACATATCGACCCCAACAACTCTAAATCTATAATATTTTTAGTGACATACTTGTTTGAAGTTGATATCTGTTAACTTAAATAAGCATGCCTTGTAATTTCAAGTAAAATAAGTTTAGGATTAAGGTTAACACAAGACTAAACTATTGATATTTACATATCTAGCCAATCATCAAATCAATTATTTAAGTTCTGCTACGATATATTAGATTTTGAGACTTCAAACAATAGCTTAGTAGAAGAGTGACAAGACATGTTATATTTTCTGTAT
>NCQV01125795.1:7071-23220 GCA_002740545.1 Lophocereus schottii
AACATTGTTATTGAGTCTTATTCGAATAACATTGTTATTGAGATTAAATGTAAGACTATGTGAAGGTCATGACATATTCAATAATTAAGGCTGACATAGAATATCATGGCATATTCAATAACTAAGGTTGATATAGAAGATCATGGCATATCCAAGAATTATATATAAGTTGTGGTCGTATCAAGAAATGAAAAAAAATCTATAAAGTTGACTCGCCAGCACATACACGAGCACATCTGCAAGGACAAGGCGCAAAACACTTAATCAAACAAGACTCATCTCATAGTTAAACATAAGATTCTCAAAATTATTTTCTAGATTTGAAAAGATGGAAGTAAGTTTGGCGTTGTTAGAAATACACATAATGCTAATGTGAGACTAACAACTTGTTTCAGATGGGTGAAAAGTTGAAATATATACACAAGTTTGGTTAGTTGTCATTTTGCTTCAAAAAAGATTCAAATTCATAAGAATCCTATCTTTGGAAGCTATTTACATCAAGCCTTAGAAACAACAGATCTAGTCTTTGAAGTTGTTAACATCAAATTTCCAGCAGTGTTCAAACTTGTTTTGCCAAAAAGGCAACCGCTATTTTATTAGATTGCCCACTGAAACAAGTGCTAGAATGGCATGAAAAACTGTGATATGAAGATATGAATTTATCCATCCGTATTTGGAAATAAGTAGAACATGTGAGTAGTAGTCACCTTGAAGTCAAAGATCAAGACTGAAAATTATCTTTATCTATCTCTATATATAGTAATTTTTATACGAAATCGTGTGTTTTGTCCTCTTTTATTTTTTGCTAGCTCAATGTTTTGAGCACTTATATTTTTCTTAAAGTTAATGACTGCATAATTTCTACAGTTCTACTTTCACTGTCAAAGTCATATTTTTTAGTTGCAAAGTTTTTAGTCATCACTCTGTTTAACCCCATTTTTGGGCAATCAAGCCTACTTTAGACCAATAGTTATGAGAAGATATAAGTGGTGCCAATAGAAATGGGGAGGAAAGGTGGACGTATGACTTTTAACGGTATTCCATTTATGAGTTTTATGAAAATTTTCAAGCACCAATTAATTCCGTGAGTGCCTTTTAAAAATATTTATAAATTTCTATAGCTAATTGTTTGGATAAATGTTACGTGTAAGTGTAAGGCTTGCTCTAGACACATGTACTACTTATTACTCTAATTATTTCCTAGTTCTAATAAGATGGTAGAAATATAAATTAGTTTTTGTATAGTTCTTATTTCTATCAAGATTTTAAAACTTCTGATGATACGTGAGTCTCTTGACTAAAGCTAACTCCAATTATTTCCAACAATTAAGAACAATATGTTCTGTGTTTTAATGGACAAAAACTTAAGAGATGTGAAAATGTAATGCAAGATTTGCCACTACTCAAATTAAGAAAATCCACCAACAACTAGGTAGTGTTTAATTGGGAAGAAAATGATTTTTCTAAAAAAGGTTCTCCAATCTTCCGTTATTTGGCATCGTAAAGGACAAATAGTTATTTTCTAAGGAAAATCATTTTCACCCCAGTGGAGGGAAATGATTTTCATTTGGAGAAGAAAGGAAGTTGATTTTCCTTCTTTATTTTTTTTTTTATGATGTGATCAATCAGAATCTAGGTACAAAATTTAGCCTTAATGGTTTGGATTGGAACTTGACTATCTGATGAAAAATAATAAAATAAGACAAATCCAGATTTTGCGCTGAACATTCCATCATTTGGTCAACATTTATCTCCACCACTTCAATTCAATTGGCAGTTCTTTTCACTTAATTAAGCAATTCAGTAGACATTTTTTCCCACTAAAGCAATCTCAATAGTTTCGATCGAAACATGATTATTGGATGAGAAATGTTAAAGTAAGCTCAAACTGAAAATTTCAGCTCAATATTCCATCATTTGGTTAACATTTATCTCCGCTATGGCATTCAATCGACATTTTTCGCCATTTAAAAAATTAGTTGACTTTTTTTTGCAACAAATATAACTTCAATGGTTTGGATCAAAACTTGATTATTCAATGTGAAGATTAAATAACCTCAAATTGAAAATTTGAGGTCAACATTCCATCACTTATCAATATTTATCTCCACCACAATGATTTACTCAATTTTTTTCACCACTTGAGCTTTTCAATAAATGTTTTTCATCATTAAGATAATTTCAATGATTTGGATCGAAACTTGATTATCAGACATGAAAAAAATAAAATAAGCACAAATTCAAATTTTGAGCTTGACATTTATTCAATTGGTCAACATTTTTCTCCACCACTCAACATTTTTCCCACTTAAGCAACTGAGTTGACATGTTTTACCACTTAAACAATTACAATGGTTTAGATCAAAATTTAATTATCCGATAGGAAATATTAAAAAAAGTTCAAATGCATTTTTAAGCTCAACATTCCTTCATTTGATGGATGTTTATCTCCATTACGATAATTTAGTTGATATTTTCTACCACTTAAACAATTTAATTGATATTGTTTTTATAAAAAATGATTTATAATCCACAAATGACAGAAAGTGTGACATGAAAATCTATTTTTTTTGGAAAAAAAACATTTTGCATGGGATATAATTTTCCAGAAAACCATTTTTCTTCAACAAAACACTACCTTAGATTAAAGGCATTGTCATCCTATTATTGCTTACACGAATCACGTCAACTCGCCATACAATCGTTTAGAAAAAGAGTACAAAGATCTTAACAGAAACAAATTCAAGTTGTTCTTCCTTCCCCCCCCCCAATAACTAAGCTTACAAGAGGGAGAAAATGACTACTCTATTTGTTTACATGCTTCTTCTCAGCTTACTTCATGCTTGAAAATTTTCAATTAAATTCAAACCCAAATCAAGCACACAAATTACATCACTAATATAAACGGTAAATAATGTAATATAATGCTTAGCATACAAAACATAATCAAGCTACAAAAAAAAGGGTAAAGTGAAAAGAGCGACTGCAACTTACCCTTTTCAATTGAATTTTTTGTTGGCCAATCAAAGAGGAACTACTTTTACTAACTTGAACTATCAATCCAAATGCTTCCTATAGCATGTTCCCTTAGATGGGCCTGTCACTTCAATCGACTTGATAGCTCGGAAGGATTATAGAGGCATCAATTGAAGAGAAAATATGCTAATTAGTACTAATTACTGTGCTATTTTAGAAATCTTTAAGTAATTAACTCTGACCCGAGAAATTTTTTCAAGTCAATTTCCTTTTCAATGAAATCTTGTTTAGGATGTTTATTAACACCCATAAAAGGAAAATTCAATTAAGAGCATGTGGGCTGTCAAGCTATAAGCTTCCCTTCCCCCTCCCCCTTTTGGATGTTATTTTCACCCTATGTGTACTGTCTAGATGGTATAGAATGAGAATATGGGATGCCATCTATCTCTCATTAGAAGTACTCATATTTGGGCTAATGTGTGGGTGAAATATATACGTGTAGATCAAGTTTAAGCATATATGCCAATTCCTTGAAATAAACTACTCTATGATAGCATGTATGTACATACATGGGATGAGGGATGTAAAGGCTAAGCTTGGGTTGTGTGCCAGTATATGTATATGAGTGAATACATGTTAGTATGAACGCATGACACATGAATGCAAACTACGATGTGACCATAGTGTAATGTAAGTGCTAGTTATGCTAGGAAGATAGGTTATAGTAGATAGGAGGAAATCGTGGTGAATGGCTAGCCTGCTTATCGTGCGAGATGGGAGCTATAATGGTTTTGGGCAAACCAAGTTAGCTTGAGGAAGTAGGCATGAGGTTGAACTAGTTGTGGTAAGTAGGAGAAGCTAGGCTACCTTTAAAATATAAGGTGGAGATGAAGTGGACGAGGTTCGATTAGTAGCGGGCAAACTAGGATGAGCTGGAGGGGTAGATGCGAGGTTTTGTAAGGTAGAGGTAAGACTAGACAACGTTAGGTTGATGAAAGAAAGTCAATTTATGCTAGAGAGAAAAGGTCAGATTGGCTCGATTCAGTATAAGAATGGTGGCAAGTGGTTTGCGTGTAGGTCAAGATGATAAGTGTGGGGACCGATGATCTGAGGGGGCCAGGAGTTCTTCTCTCTAAAGGGATCACCATTTGGTTAAGGAAGCTTATTCCTTTTATAGGGGGAGTTATGCTCTCGTTGCAAAGGTATCAATGGTGTATATGCATATGTAAACTCAATTCTAAATTTAAGACCATGTTTGATACTAAGTATGCCAAGTCAAAAGGGTCTTGTTATGGCGATAAGCATATATGAATGTAGGGTAGAAAGTGGGGAAATGGATGGTTAATTCTCCAAGTCCTAGAGAAGTAAGGCTAGTAAGGGAACACTTTATAAATCCTCAAGAAACCAAGTTTATTCTTTGAGTTAGATTCTTCTTTGCTAAGAGTCATAATTACACTGAAGTAAAATGGTCATGTTTGAGAGAGTCTGCCTACGTAGCCATATGAGAATTAGGCCAAGCATTGTTCCAAACAATATGTGCTTAAAATATTTTTCTTCTTGGAGGGCTTTTGTGATAAGGTCACGGGTTTAGGTGATCAAGTGACGTGAAGGTTCACTAGTTAACCCATGTATGTAGCCAAGTGCATATGTGTGAATACAGTGATGCTGACCTTCTTGTTTTTACTTTGCCTGATTTTTACTTTAGGATTTGGCTACTGTAAGACATGACTCAAGTGGTGGTGTATCCTTTAACAAATTTATTAATGCCTTTTCTTTTTTTTTCTTTGTTTTTCATGTTTGCATTTTCCTCCTATGTAACATCTGCTTGATAGCCCTTGACCTCATCAGTTGAATGCATTATAAAATTAAAGTACCACGCATGTCATTTGCTTTAGCCCCCAAATAGGGCATAGGCACCACTAGCACTTACTCAGTTTTGAACTTAGAGCCTTCTTTCCTACCTAGACTGCTTATTATTTGACTTAGATAAAATACACTATACACTTTGATTCCGTCCCCCGATGTTAGGTTGGCTTGGTCTTAAGTGCATTTGGATTTAAAGATTCAAGTAGGCTTTTTGGGTCAAGGCCAAGATATTGGGTTGCCAAAGGATGCTTACTGTTCCAAGCAAGTCTCCTTAGTCACATATTTTTATTTTCTTGTTTTTAGATATTCTTGGAAATTTTATTCTTTTTTTCTTTGGATATTTTGGGGGCCTTTTTTTGGTTTTTTTATACTGTTGTAACTTCGATTTGTGATGGGATAGACACATTCAAAAGGAGAAGGGATGAAGCATATATGCATTAATGTGTTAACGAAATGGAATTTTTGTTGATATAGAATTGAAGTACAAGACTTCGACTCAAAGGGTAGGATAAAGTGGGGGAAACTCTACAACTCCAACATAAAGGTAAACTAAGAAACCTAAGCTACTACTAATGTTAATGTTGTTGATGTTGGTGATGATGTTAATGCTACTTCTGTCTTTTGCTGCAAGTGGTTGAGATAATGTATAAGGTTAGTGTACTCTTACTTTCATTCCTCTTGTGTGGAGGGAGGTCTTTTCACTGTCACTCTGTTTTTGGGATGAATTTGGGGTCTTGGATATTTTTATTTGAAGATAAGCCTTGTGTAGGCTTAATCGTTTTTTCTAAAGGATTATCTTTAGCTTGCAGAACACCTACTATGGGCCCTAATGGGCTTTTGAAGCTCATAACCACTTTAATCGTTTATGCATTTTGGAGAGAATAAACCTTAAGGTTAGAACTATTGATGCTTTTTTCTGGTAGAATGTCGGGCGAAGGGCCAATGGGTTCAGTAAGACCTTAATCCTTTAGTATCTTCAATCCTCATTTAATTTCAATCCAAGGGGAATCTATATTTATTCTTTTATTCTTACTAGAGAACATATGGAATGCATGTACCTAATTTACTCATAGACTTGGGGTTTGGTTTCGAATTTGACCTTTCAAGGTGAACCTGATTAAGTTCTTGTTTGAGGCGCTGCATCTCCCTTGGTGTTCGATGTGGACGATAAGAGTGACAATCACTTGGAAAGTCTGGTAGTAGTTACTCTCCATGTTATCAGGGTCTAGTTCTCATGACCTAGACCAAGGGTGATGATTAGGAAAGAGATAATAAAAGTAGAGCTCAAGTCTGACAACACAATGAGGTTCTGGGTTAATATTATGGCCTTGGCTAGGAAAGGGCCCTAGGCTGGATCAAGGATATAGCCTAGACTAAGGTTGGTGGCTTGGATGAGGGACAGGAGTAGATGGAGACCTAAGTTAAGCATTATATGTCAAAGGCTAAACAGAGGATGAAGGCCTAGGTGTAGCTATGGATGGGTGTGGTTAAGGCTTAGGCTAAATATTGAAGGAACAATTGACACCTATGTGGGGTAAAGAGTAGGTGAGATAAAGGCTTAGGCCAAGGTTCAAGGTAAGGATGATGGTCAAAGTTGGAGATGGAGGATAGATGAGGCTAAAGCCTAGGCTAAGGGCTAAGATAGGGTACAATAAGGGTCGAGATTGTCTTGAGATAAATGTGGAGATTGAACACGTGAGAGTACGTACCAAAGTCTGCTAGTAAGCCATGGTTGTCCTAATTAGGAACTAGGAGTTCAAGTGCTAAGGGCTTGAAATTGGCTTTAATGGCATGATGAGTTGGACTTGAATCTGACACGGAGATGCAAGTCTAATGGATTGGCTCTATGCTAGACTATTATGAGGAACATATCCTGTACGGAATAATATGTATGTAGTTGGAATTGTCCTAAGTGGGCTAGGATGGTTAAGCCCCTATGATGATGATGAATTGTCCTATGTTAGGCTAACACTTATGTGGAAAGGCTTATGTAATGGTGTAGGGGGTGTGTGCAAGATAAACTAGTAAGGGTGTATGCAAGATAGATACTCGGCTATAGATATATGACCCCACATGTTATGAGTGTTGAGTGTTGGGACAAATATGGATACTAGTTGGACTCATGAATTTGCCCTAGGTAGGTTAGTATACAAACTTAGGCGAGCTATGATGGATGCATGTCGGGCCAACCTAGGGACATATGATGTATGTATGCTAGACAATATTAGATGGTTGATAATGCATTATAGACTAACATTTGAATGATAAACTACCCTAAAATTATGCATAAATGGACTATGATGGGATATGCTTGATATGTTTTCTCTTTTTGTTTTTTATATGACCTTAAGTAGGCCTTAGAAATTTGCAGTTGGGAATCAAAGAGGTTCACTACAAGAACCACATATATATATAGTGACAGCATTTAGGGTGTAACATCAGTCCACAGAGTAAGGTATAAAATTCACATATATTGAGCCCAAACACATTTTCTTATGCAAGCATGTATGCAAGTGTTAAGCCTTTATGCGAGGTTTCCTAAATTACTAAATATATATAAATGCATGAGTGATGGGTACGAGATATTATGTACATAAATCATATATTATGTACATGAATCATGCAAGCAACAAGTAACAATGGGTTACAAGTGTTCATTACATGTACGAAGCACACACATAAGGCTTCCTAAATATAGGTTCTAGGGTATGAAGAGGTCATCTTACATATTTTAGTAAAAAAGGGGCTTGTGAACGGAGATATCGTCTGCTTCCTTAATGTGGGATAAGTTTCGATGGTGCTATGTTCCTTCAAGGTGACCTTGTAAGGTCTTACAAATGGAATCACACTCAAACATAAAGCCCCATTAAATGGGAAAAGGCAACATTCTTGAGGGAGTCCAGTGGTTTAAATGGCTAAAGATCCTTTGCGGCCTATGAGAGGGGTCGTCCGTTGCATGGGGTAAGCCAAAACCCGAAGTGCGATGCAAGATATCAAAACATATGAAATTTGAATTTTGGAGATGTAATGCTTGACTTTGAATCCTTTTTAGGTCTCACCCTTTAAGCATCCCCAATGGAGTTTTTACAAAGGTGCCATGGCCCGAGAAGCCCAATCTAACCTCTAGTGTGCAATGGCTCTTTCAATGATTGTTTGGGAAAGCTTGAGCTATCAAAAAGCAAACACAGTCGCCACCATAAGTTTTGGAAAATATGAACACCTTTTCAAAAAGATTTTTTTGGAAAACAATTCCCATTATCCTAGATGGGGATTAACTTGACTCTAAGACATTAACCAAGAATTGGTTCTAGGGGTGAGGGCACAACCAGTGGTTGGGACACAAGTCCGGCCATCGATATCACTTATTTAACGTAGCATCTACTAAGGAATCAAAGGAAATATCAAATCTCTAACTTCTATGCAGTGTGAAGTTTCGCGCAAGTTTCGATCTTGTCGTGGTTGAGCATATTAATGACGTGATTTTTCTATGATCTTTTGAGATCAGTCACATTACCGAGAAAAAAAAAGCAATAAGCTTTAGTGATTGCTCAGATTAATGCATGGTATATATATATTTTTAAATCTTTGCTATTGTAGAAGGGGCAAGTAACATGAATAATGACACAAATAATGAAACTCACACATCAAAACGCCACGAGCAGAAGGTAAGTGCAAGCAACCATATAAATTTGTTGACATTAAGGAGGAACTCTAACCGATTAGCAATTCTTCAAGGCAAGTGTCCTCTTTGATTGTTTGTCTTACATGGTACTATGACTGGCAAAAATATGGGTCCGGGTAGATTTAGGTTCGGATAAATCGGACATATGGATGAAAATTTCATCTCCAAACCCTGCTCGGATTATAAATCGGACACCCTAACTAGATTCGGATCTGGACCTAGACGCCCAATGTCTAGACCCGGTTGTCTGAATGTCGATGTGATATGATTTTTTGACATTCTGACTGAAATTTGTGTGACCGAACCTAAATCGATTTTTCAACGTCCAGATCTGGTTGTTCGAAATTGTTTTTATAAAATTTTCTACAGAATTTGTACCAAAATTACACATAAATCTAGTTATCTGATGTTTGAAACCTAAATACTTTAAAAATTCGGACAACCCGAATTAAAACGCCCAAACCCAAACCTGACCCGAATTTAAATTCAAACATAACTGATTGTCCGAATTTTGAATTCGGACAAAAAATTTGTGACTGTACCCGATTTTTTTCGTATCGAACAAATTTGGGTAATTGGATCGGACGAATTTTTACCAGCCCTACATGGGGCCTAGAAAATTGCCACTACAGTGGATTGATTGAATGAAGTACCACAAGAGCAAAAAGATTCCCTATGGTTGGCGTTGAAGTATGTGGTTGGTTAATCAAAATGACAATATTGTATTGTATTCTGATATTCATTGTAGTTTGGATGAAAATGAGCAGAATAAAAAGTTTATTGGTCATAAAATTTTGCCACTTATTCCGGTGCTTGAAATTACTTTAGAGGTTTTAAACTTGTAATTTGTAGGAAGCATAGTCATGGAAGTCTTCTTGGAGACATATCCAATGGGGCATTAGAATTTCCAATGAAAATTCCTCATTTCTATGCGGACATTGTCCTCTGGAACAAGTTAGCAACTTGAAGCTTGAGAGTATTGCTTATCATACATCCTGCAACATTGTTGGATGCTTAACATTAGTTCTGCTTCCAACAGTTATATGCTAGGTGTTTGCAGATTATGATTCCTCAGTAGTTAATCTATGTTCATGTATGCCCAATTTTAGATCATAGTCATGGATATGCACTTAAAACCCATGTTTTTTTGTAATTCCATGCTACTGGCCTATTCCTAATTCAATAAAAAAATTGTCACTTTCTACCAACTTATACGTTGCAGGTACACAAGTAAAACCTTTGTTATAAGTGTCTACACGGCTTTCACTATACATGAAGTACATTATTGTTTTGTCAACATGAAAGATGCTTGAGGTTTTTCATCGTCTTTGCATGTAAATATTAATATATTGATTCCTTATACTAGAAGATGACAACAATTCTCTACTATTATGTATCTTTGTTTCGCTAAAGTGACTAAATGAATGATTGAATATAGTTGCTATTTCTACACAATGTTTGGATATTGTTCCTTATTTTAACAATCCAGAGATCCTTGAGTGGTACCAATGCTATGCTGCTTTCAATCATATGATTTAAGAATATGATGTATCTCCTTACAAGCTAGCTTACACTCAATGATAGAATGCGAGCAAGCTTAAACTGAAACGAAAACAGAAGGTTGGATTCAAGTGAATTCGGGACAGATGAACGAGAATGGGTAGAAACTAAGCCAACTCTTGTATACAGTAATCACCTCCAAGGATTAGAATAGGGTCCTTAATCTTTCTAAGGATACAAAAACACCACTAAAGATAGGATTACGACTCACTAGACCACCACTTTACTCGGCCTAAGTAAAGATAAGTTAGTTAGAGTATTTAGAGGGTAACAGTTTAAGAGCAAAGCTCGACTGATTTCTCATTCATGCATAATCTGATTATAAGAGTAAGTAACCAAGCACCTCCTTAGCTGCCTAGTTGTTTAGGAGTTTCTTAGTCATTAGGAAGCCTCTAATATAACTTATACAAATCACACTGCAAAGTGTGCTTAAGACTGCTTAGTTACAATCCATGAGTCTAGCTTAATACATGTTGTTAAGGCTAAACTCAAGCTTAAACATGATCCTTAATCCTTANNNATCTCACTTGCACATGGGAGAGAGAAAGAAGGCTGCTGAAGTGACCTTATTTGTGAATGGCCAATCAGAAGCAAGGAGGATCATTATCTCTGCAACTAGTGGCCATTGGTCTTCCAAAGTTACAGCTGAGCCAATGATGATGTTTCTAACCTTGTAAGCTAGCAAGTATGCAAACAAGTTGGTGACAAAGCCTTCCCCTTAGAGAGATTTCAACTGTTGATTCAAAATAATCCAACTGGCCGTTTTGGTACTAAAAATGAGCAGCGTGGTTACCTAGTTTCTACTCAATTTATACTTGATTTCAAAATGTGAATGACTTCAGTAGGATGTTAATAATCACCCCAAGTGAAGAAATTAGGCGTAAATTAGGTTTAAGGGAGGAAACTGACAAGAAACTCAAACCGGGCCAGAATAGAGCCTGATCTAAAATGGTTGACTTGTGAGTGCAAAATCTTCATGAAGAACCTAACTTAACTTGAATTTCTCTTCATGCGTTTTTATTTGAGGATGTTAGGTAACATGCTATGCAAAAAGAACAGCTCTAAGCCTCTTGGAGGCTTAGGAAATCAAACGAACAAAATCAGGTCTATGCAAAGGATCATACCCGGATAGGTCAGAACTTTGATTCAGGAAGGCTTGGATTAATGCTTGAGGATTGGTGCTTGAACTTGAATTCTCTTGACTAACTTAAGGGCCTAAGTCATGCTCCATGGTTAGACGTCCATTAGAATTTGACTTACTCTACTGTTGGATTAGTTCTGTTGTTTGGCACTTGGTTTTTCCTTGAAAAACTATTATAGCGGACATTTCACTTCCCTAAAGGATAGGAGCATTTTGAATGCATGTTGAGTAGTATTTTTAGGAAGTGAAAATTTGTCATCCTTTTGAGGCTGTGCAATTTCGAGTCATTAATTAGCTAATCTAGCAATTTTAAACTAAAGAAAGTAAAGAATCCCTAGGCCATGCGATGGAACTCTAAACTAACGCTAATAAAGCATTAATCATGAGTAATTAAGCTAATTAAAACCTACTCTACTCTAAGCATGCTTAATCAAGACTAAGTAACACAATTAACACAATCAGCACAAAATACAATCTAAACGACAAAACAATAACAAAACATGATAACTAAGAAAGCAATAAAACTAATCTATAGACCGAAAGAGAGTTACCTACACAAGCTCAACTCTAAGGCCCTGTTCTTTTCGTGGATCAATTCTAAATTACCAACCTCAGCCTACTTCAACCCACTTCAACCTATTTCAACTCAGTTCCACTATCTTAACCAAGCTCAATTTATCATATAAAAAAATTCAACCTACTTCAACCTACTTCAACCCACCTCAACTTACTTCAACCCAGAACAGGCCCTAACAATGGAGGTTGGGCCTCCAAATTTTGAGCAAGGAAGGAGTGATTTGTAGTTTGTCTTCACTTATTTAGCACTAATCGACTCTGGCTTTCTAATGTAACCCATTAAACTAAAAACTCTAAAGATTCAAAATGGTTTTTGAGACCCTAAAACGTAGAGAGAGAAAGAGGTAAAAATTTTCATGTTTGTAAGAAGAAATTAAGAATTTTTTTTTTTGGATCAAGAAGAAATTAAGAAAATTGAGAGTAAAAAATGAAAAGGGACAAGATTAGTAATGAAAAGCATTAACCTTGCATATTAAACAACCAAAAGTGAGTAGATCTACCTACCAAAAATCAACCTAAAAGTGAAGCAAGAACGTAAATTGCAAGTAAGTGAAAGAAAAAAAAACGAGAAAGAGAGAGCAATTTGCAAGAATTTAAAATTTGATTAACCTTACATATGGCTACAAGAAGTAATTCTTCATTATTCTACCAGTAAGAACCCTAACCTAAGAGTAAACCCAAGCTAAAACTCTTTAAAATCTACCTTGATCAAAAATAGAGAGAAGAGGCTTATACAGATCCTAAACAATAAGTTTAGTACTGTCATGCTATGTGACAAGAGTTATCCATGCTGTTAGATTTAATCGCACCAGGACACAAAAGGGGGTGAATTGTGTCTACTAAATTTTCTGATTGTTTTAAAACACTCATGAAAACTGTTTGGACTGAGTGTTTGGAGTGAAGCAGAAACAAAACTAATTGCGAATAAAGTAGACACAATATTTTTACGTGAAAAACCACCTCTTCCCCAACTGAGGTGTAAAAACCACGACCTACCACTGTAGGATTTTAACACACTTTCACTAAACGGGCCGAATACGTTACAACTGTAACACATGTAACTCAGTCACTCACGTAACTTGGTTTACCCAAAGACCTTCATTACAAACACCACGTAACTTAGTCTACCCCGAGACCCTCGTTACAAAAACCACGTCTAATGTCTCCTAAGACTTGGACACTCTCTTATCTCACTGATGGAAAAGTGAAAAAGGAAAACTCCTTACTTGAATGCTTCTAAATAAGTTGAATGTAAGGTATAATATAATCTCTATTATGTCAATATTGAAGACTCGATTTAGCCCTCTCTTTGAAGGTTTTCTCTCAGAAAATTCAGACTCACAAAGGCATTTTAAAAACCCTTGGAAAACCTTGAGAAAGACTTGAGAAGGAGGTGACTTAAACAGTGAGCTTGTGCCGTAGGGTTAGGAAGATTTACTTCCTTTAATCACTCTAACACTCAATGTCCTAAAATCTTTCCTCTTGATATTCTTCCCCTAAAAAATAAGATAAAATCTTTTAAAAATCTTTCAATAGTATCTTTTAAGGAAAGAAATTTTTTTAGACTCTACTACTAAAAATCTCTCAACATTATCTTTAAAGAGAAAATCTTTTAGACTCAACTGACATAGGGAAATTAATCCTAATTATTTTCAAGAAAATCGTCAGTAAAAAAAAATTCTAAAATCTTGAAATTCATTTTTTTCTTTGACGTCAGAACACCGCAGACCTGGCTTCTCAGAACTGTTCTGAGGTAGTGTTCTAAAGTACATAAAAACATTCCAAAGCAAACGCTAAGTCAAGACCTTTTAATTGGCATATTAACAAGAGTCTAAAAATAAAACCAATATGAAGCCTAAGACTCTTGTTATCAGCTGGACTCCTTGCACATGTATCGACTTTGATGCTCCATGCTCATTCGAACTNNNNCAAGTATTTTGCAGATCCTATCTCAACACATAATTCAAGCACAATATATTGACTAGTACATTTGGAGTGTTTTCATCAAAACCTTACACATTAATTCAATCAACAATTTCCCCCTTTTTGATGATGACAAACCAAATGATCATAAGCCATCAATGACAATTAATAGTGAGACCATTAGTGCCAAAACAGTTACCACCCTCGCACTAGAGAGAAAGCAAGAGTTGAGAGGTCAACTTAAACTAGGCAAACCAATCGAAACAAGATCATACTCATTTTCCCCCTTTTGATATCATCGAAAAGGGTGAGAAGGCCGGAAGTTGAAATCCAGTGTAGATGCAATCACCACCAAAGCGGTAATGCGGGAAGTAACAGCGATACACTCAAGTATATGATACAGTAATGATATTGACCATCCGAGTCACGCACGACCAAATAACATAGGCAACAATCAAAGTTATAGCATAAATACATTGTCCATCTAAAAAATAGTCATAAACCATTAGTGGTACATACATAACCAAGTGTTTGAAAAACAGTATTGGAAATAGAAAAAGGAACAGGTTCAGGTGGAGGAAGGTGGAGAAGGGAATTTGGCTGTGAGGGCAAGAAGCGCACTCAGTAGATCCTCATGACGTTTGGCATTAAAAGCCTTTTCCTCTGTAAGCGCCTGCTTTACTTCAGCTGTCTGCCCCTTCAATGTAATCTGGTCCTGCAACAATGTATCAATTGTAGGAGCGCTGGATGTGGAGGCTTCACTGGGAATAGGTCTAAATGGTGTTTGGAGCCCCTGTTCTGAAGTTGCACCGCCACCTTTTGTCACTTTGAAACCACACCCAATCAACGTGCTGTTGCCAATCTCATCACTAACCTAAAAGCCTATTCTCTTCTGCAAGGGAATCCCAAGCTTCTCAAACACTAACGTCAGTAAGAACCTATACCCTATGTCATGATCCTTGGACGTGTTGGCAATTCTCCCAATATGGCTAATCATGATTGCGGGCAAGTTAATTTGCTCACCCCTATCCAACAAATTACTGTAGCACATGTCCATAGGATCAACAAGGTTACGTGCCTGACCTTGAGGAATAATATTCTTAATTACAAACCAAAACAATAGTCGATGCAATGACATCATTTCCCCCTTTCTCACAAACCGGGACACAGTTAGATGGGGTTTTTGGGCTAGCTTCTGGGTCAATTCCAATAGCCGTTCTTCACCTAAGACGCTCTTGTCCTCTCACACATACACATTAAAACCTTCGGAGGACACCCTAAGTAAGTCACCTAACTTCTTAGCATCAAACCGTAGGTCATGATCATTAACTGTGCTTGTCACCACTCCATTGGCGACAACACAGTTCGCATAGAACTCGGCCAAGTCTGGAACTGAACATCCTTTCTTAGTATCTGTGAACAGGTCTAACCATCCATGAGCTTCCAACTTCTCTAAGAACACTCCTAGCCTCTGTGCCTGAAAGTATGAAACCTTAACTACCTTCCTTCGAACCACAAATTTTTAGAGAAAATGCTCATATCTCTCAGCAAGTGTCATATTTTTTTTCTAATTTTCTTCTTCTTTGATTCATTAGACTTTTCAACCAGTTCGGACACTTGTTCTAGGGTAGCCCGTTCTTGGGTAGGTTTCTTGGATGAAACTGGTTTGAGGGGTGTTTTGGTGGGTGTTTTAGAGGATTTAAGGGCCGGTTTGTTCTTATCGACAGGATTTTCAATTCTATCTTCTGGCAGGGGCAGCACAGTGGGAGGACTTGAACTTCGAGTTTGAGATCATGATAAGGATGTAGTAAGAGGTACATTGGATAAGGTGGTGGTTTTTCTTTGGCATTTAAAGGTCAGTTTGGTTATGCTTTGGGGTTTGGTTGGAACAGTTCGTTTGAATCGCAAAATTGGTTCATCCTCATCACTATCCTCAGCATCTTCAACAACAAATTCATTATCAACATGCCCAACATCATAATCCTTAGACTACGCAATTGATTTGACCTCATTCCCCTTTAATCTAGACTCGGCTACAACCAAGTCATACACCACAATCTCCTAAACCGTAATTGGGTGTACCAAAGGTACCATATCAGGGTTCAAGTCTATTGATCTTAAGTCCAAGCTCTTCAAGAACCCAAAAATAGAGGGAGTAATCGAAAAAGAAGGTGAGGGAGGATTTTCCATACCAATCGAGATCGTTTGTGATGTTCCCTCAGAACTCATCCCAATTCCGCCCCTTTTTCTTGATAGTTGGTCTCGTAGTCATCTTGGGTGAGAAGTCTTGCGCTTAGAGGATGCTTGACCGCTATGAGTTCTTGCTATTATGAGGATTTGAGGTGATTTGGGGTTAGGGTTTGAACGGGTTTAAGGAAAGAGAGGGAAATCGGGTTCTTGGTAGAGAGAGAGGGATAGATGGATG
>NCQV01125795.1:23278-40829 GCA_002740545.1 Lophocereus schottii
CGAGGGAGTTTATAAGAGAGTTTATTTTGTCCCTTCTTGAAGAAAGAGAATGTTTTGCATGTAGCACATCATTACACTAGGTATGGTATAAATTATAGGTTAGGTGTAATGAAAAAGGAAATTTCAATTTCCAACATTCCTTTAATAATGCCACTTGGTCAGCACATGATACAAATAGTATCAGGTCTGTTCTTAGAGCCTGTTCTTACTGTTAAAAGTGTCTCAGGATACTAAAGGCAATATCATTAGACCTCAATGAGTGTCAGCATATTACATTCCACACATATGCCAGTAAAAGCACAAAAATTGAATGCATCCATTGTAACAATTTATTTGGCCTAAAAACCTTTAACCAGTTAATCATTAGGGTTAAACAAGCATGCTCAAGTTCTTTTAATCATACCCAATTCAAGCCAATTCCTCTCAAACTCTTCTCTACTCAGTGCCTTAGTGAAGATGTCAGCAATTTGCTTATCAGTGGCATAAAAGTTCATTGAAATTAAGCCACTTTCAACATTGTCTCTCAAAAAATGATGACGTATGTCAATATACTTAGTCCGTTTATGTTGACATGGGTTTTTGGCAATGTTAATTGCACTTGTGTTATCACAAAATATAGGAATGCATCCCGTGTTAACAGAAAAGTCCTTGAGTTGTTACCTTATCTACAACAATTGAGCTCAACAAGAAGCAGCCGCTATGCACTCGGCTTCTATTGTGGACATGGCAACGGAGTGTTGTTTTTTGGTTGCCCAAGAGACCAAACAAGGTCCAAGAAAATGAGCCATACCTGAGGTGCTTTTTCTATCAAACAAGAATCCAACATAATTAGCATCCGCATACTCAATGAGATCAAAATTGCACCCTTGAGGATACCATAAAGCTAAGTTCGGGGTGTATTTCAAATATTTCAAAATCCGTTTTACAATTTTCAAATGTGTTTTTTTAGGATTTGACTAAAAATGGGCACACAAACCAACAATGAAAATAATGTCAGGTCTACTAGTAGTTAGGTATAGAAGCGACCATATCATGCCCCTATAGGATTTCTCCTCAACTGAAGAACTCCCATCATCCGCAACCAATCTAGTTGAAGAAGAAATGGTTGTGTCTATGGGCTTAGCTGATTCCATTCCAAGCTGCTTAATTAACTCCTTGACATACTTTTGTTGATGTATCATAGTTTTGTTTGAGGTTTGCTTGATTTGCAAGCCGAAGAAAAAATTAAGCTCGCCCATCATGCTTATCTCAAACTCACTCCTCATCAATTTTGAAAAATCATCACATAAATCATTGTTAGTTGCACTGAATATAGTGTTATCGACATATACTTGAACTATCAATAGATGTTCCCCCTTTGATTTGAGAAACAAGGTATTGTCTACCTTGCCCCTTTGAAAGCCATTATCAATTAGAAATTTTAACAAGCATTCATACCAAGCTCTAGGAGCTTGTTTTAAACCATAAAGAGCTTTGTCAAGTTTAAACACATGGTTAGAAAAACCATGATTTTCAAAACAAGGGGGCTGGCTTATATATACCTCTTTCTTAAGGTTTCCATTGAGGAATGCGCTCTTGACATCTATTTGATACAGCTAGATCTCCATGTGAGCTGCAAAGGCCAACAAAATGCGGATAGCCTCGATCCTTGCAACAGGTGCAAATGTTTCTTCATAGTCGATTCCCTCTTCTTGGTTGTAACCTTCAACCACAAGCCTGGCCTTGTTTTGAGTGACTGTTCCGAACTCATTCAGTTTGTTCTTGAACAACCAGTTAGTGCTAATTATCGATATGTCCTTAGGCCTTGGTTCAAGATGCTAGACTTTATTCCTTTCAAATTGATGAAACTCCTCTTGCATGGCAGTAACCCAGTCAGAATCTGCAAGAGCTTCATGAACATTCTTTGGCTCAATGTTAGATAGAAAAACATAAAAGGTGCAAAAGTTTCTAAGTTTAGATCTAGTTTGCACCCCCGTGCTAATATCAGACATGATCTGGTCAAGGGAGTGCAAGCTCTGGTGCTCCCAGGGTCGTGGAATAAATGAATCCACAGATAAACTTACCAATCTCTGCTGGGTACTTGGTGAAACAGGTTCTAAAACTGTTCTAATGCCTGTTCCCATATCAGTTTAGGAATAATTGGTTAAGGGGGCTGGTTCCGTTTAGGTTCAGCAATGCTTCCCCCTACTGGTTTGCTCCCTACCCACCTTCTAAATTATCAGTTCCCAGACTTGGTTCAACTTTTGGAGCCTTACCTTTGTCAACTATGGAGCTTTGAGTGAGCGAGAGGTCTTTTCTTACAAGACTACCTTTAAACTTTTCATCCTGTGTATCATGCTCAACTACAGAGTTAGTTTCATCAAACAATATATGCACACTCTCCTCAATACACAAGGTTCTTTTGTTAAACACTTTGTATGACTCACTGTGTGAGGAGTACCCTAAGAATATGGCTCCATCACTCCTAGGGTCGAACTTTCCCAAGGATTCCTTCCCATTATTATGCACATATCATTTGCAACCAAACACCCTCAATTGCATAATATTGGGTTTTCGTCCCTTGAAAAGTTCATAAGGAGTCTTGTTAAGTATGGGTTTGATCATGTACCTATTAATAATATAACATGATGTGTTCAATGCCTCTGCCCAAAAGTTTCTAGGAAGACCACTAGCGACAAGCATAGTCCTATTCATGCCTTCTAGAGTCCGATTTTTATGCTCTACTAACCCGTTCTATTGGGGTGTTCTAGGGGCAGAAAAATTATGATCAACACCATATTCATTACAATATTCAATGAAGCTAGAGTTTTTAAACTCTTTGTCATGACCAGACCTAAGACTCACCAATGACTGTCCTACTCTCTTTTCAATTTTCTTAAGAAGAATGAGAAACTTTTCAAATGATTCATCTTTCCATGCTAAGAATAGAGTTCAAGTAAAACAAGAGTAATCATCCACTATAACAAATACATACCTCTTTCCACCTCTACTTGTGATCCTCATAGGACCACACAAATCAACATGTAGTAGTTCAAGAGGTCGGAAAGTACTAACACAGTTCTTTGACTTGAAAGAAGTCCTAACTTGCTTTTCTCTAACACAAGCATCGCACACTTTGTCATCATTATACTTAATGGAAGGTAGTCCGACTACTAGGTCCTTGGAAACAAGTTTATTTAAAAGAGAAAGGCTTGCATGTCCTAGCCTCTTATGCCAAAGCATAATATCATTATTAAGAGCACTCAAACAAGTCAAACGATTGTAGGGAAGTGAAAGAACACACGCTTTATACACATTGTTGTATTGCTTCCCCCTCAACACAACATCACCAAATTTGATATTGGTAATCAAGCATTGATCAGAAGAGAAGCCAACGTGATTACCTACATCACATACTTGAGAGACACTTATCAAATTATGTTGTAAACTGCCTACCAAATGTACATTATCAACAGAGTGAGAGAGTGATTTACCTATCTTACCTACACCAAAAATTTTCCTAGATTTCCCGTCTTCAAATGCCACTCTCCATCCATCAAAGGACGTAAGTGAGAGGAAGTTTGATTCATCTCTCGTCATGTGCCTTGAGCAACCACTATCCAAGAACCATAGTTGATTACCTCCTTTCACTTTAGCCTGCAAAACAGCTAAGTGTTAGTCTTGGGAACCCAGATCCACTTGGGTCCCATTTTCTTTGACAGGGAGCTTAAGTCATCTTTTCTAATCCACACTTGTTTAACATACAATGAGTTTCTCTCCATAGGCCTTTTTCTCAAAGGACAAGCATAGCGAAAATGATCAATTTTTTCACAGTGAAAACAGATTATATTTTCTTGAAGTCCACATATTTTTTGTTAACAAGTCTAGTAACACAACTATTCACTAATCCTAGTCTCTTTCTATTCGGCTATGGTGAGTATTTAGCCAGTCAAGCACTTCTGAAGAACTATTCCAGTGCCTGTTCTCAGTAAGGTCAGATTCGGCCTTATGAGCTTTTTCAAACAGCTAGTTGTTTTTACTCACCAGGGATTCAAGTCTAAGTTTCAGGTCTAGGGACTCACTGTTCAACCTAGAGAGATCAGTGTTAAATGCTTCCTCTCTTGTATTCATAAGGTCCTTAAGTGTGTCAAGATCTTTACATAGGGCAAGGGCCTCTTCTTCTGTCTTAAGTTTTTCACATTTGAGGACTTTGACATGTTCAAGTTCTAGTTTGTTCCGTCCAAGCATTCTAACATCTTTTTTTAATTCAGAACAAACATTTTTAAGCATGCAATTTTCAGCAATTATTATCTCACACTCATCCATTATGACAAATAATAATTTCATAACTTTAGCTTTGCGAAGACCACGTACCGTATCCTTAAGTTGGGATAAGCTTTCGAATAATTCAAGATTCGATTTAGACTCGTTATAGCCATGAGGGCTTCTACAACTTCTTCCTCTTGGGAGTCCTCTTCCTCCTTTGAAGTTTCACCCCAGGCTGCCGTCATTGCCGTAGCGAAACGCCTTGAGGAGCTGCTCTGTTGTGGCCTCTTACCATGGTTTCGGAACTGTTCTGACCCCTGCTCTTCCTTCTGTATGGGGCAATTCTTCATAATGTGATTTGGCTTTTCGCATCTAAAGCATCCTGAAAACTGATCATGATCACTGTTCTGTGGCTTCCTAGTACTTGCTTTCTTGATATTGCCTTCAGCCTTGTTGAAGAATTTCTTGAACTTTCGAGTCACCATGGCTATCTCTTCAAAATCCAAGTCTGAATCCTCACTTTCCAAGCTTTTAGAGCAAGGCCTCGATCGCTCTTTGCTTCTTCCTTCACCTGGGCACTTCTCCTTAACTCATATGCCTGAAGATTCCCAATAAGCTCATCCAATGTGATCTCATGCATCTTCTTTGCTTCCTGGATGGCTACGACTTTCGTTTCCTATGACTGAGGCAAAATTGCAGGATCTTTCTTACCAATTCTTAAGTGGTGAAGGATTTTTCCAACGATTTCAGCTTGTTGGTGATGTGAGTAAAATGAGTGTACATATCCATTATCGTCTCTTTATTGCTCATTTCGAACAACTCGTACTTTCTCATCAGCAGGTCGATCAGCTCGATCCTAGATTGCTTAACTTGGTTAGTTCCTTCATGTGCCATGCGAAGAGTGTTCCATATTTCTTTTGCGGACTCACACTCTGAGATTTGAGTGTACTCATTTGGTCCAAGGCCAAAGAACAACAACTTCTTAGCCTTAGCGTTTTTCTCCATCTTTTTGAAATCCTCCGAGTCGAACTCCTCTAGCTTTTTAGCAACGGTCTTGCCATCTTCCGTGGTCTTCATTGGAATGTAAGGTCCATTCACAATGATCATCCATAACTCATAGTCATCAGCCTGAATGTAGTTCTCCATACGATTCTTCCATCACTACATCCATTGAAGTATGGTGGTCGAATCACAGATTGACCCTTCAAAAATTCCTTGTGGAGCATTCATCTGTTTAGGATCTCCCAAGGTGTTAACCTAAATATGGGAACTCTACTCTGATACCACGTGTTAGATTTAATGGCACAAGGATGCAAGAGGGGGTGAATTGTGTCTACTGACTTTTCTGATTGTTTCTGAACACTCGTGAAAACTATTTGGACTGAGTGTTTGGAGTGAAGCAGAAACAAAACTAATTACGAAAATAATAAAGGAGGCATAATATTTTTACATGAAAAGCCACCTCTGGCCCAGCTGAGGTGAAAAAACCACGGCCTACCACTGTAGGATTTCAACACACTTTCACTAAACGGGCCGAACACGTTACAACTGTAATACACGTGACTCAGTCACTCACATAACTTGGTCTACCCCAAGACCTTCGTTACAAATACCACGTAGCTTAGTCTACCTCGAGACCCTCATTACAAAAACCAAGTCCAATATCTTCTAAGACATGGACGCTCTTTTATCTCTCTGATGGAAAAGTGAAAAAGGAAAACTCCTTACTTGAATGCTTCTAAACAAGCTGAATGTAAGGTACAATACAATCCTTATTATGTCAATATTAAAGACTCGATTTAGCCCTCTCTTTGAAGGTTTTCTTTCAGAAAATTCAGACTCACAAAGACAATTTTAAAACCCTTGGAAAACCTTGAGAAAGACTTGAGAAGGAGGCGACTTAGATAGTGAGCTTGTGCTGTAGGGTTAGGAAGATTTCCTTCCCTTAATCATTCTGACACTCAACCTCCTAAAATCTTTCATCTTGATATTCTTCCCTTAAAGGATAAGATAAAATCTTTCAAAAATATTTCAATAGTATCTTTTAAGGAGATAAACCTTTTTAGACTTTACTGCTAAAAATTTCTCAACATTATCTTTAAAGAGAAAATCGTTTTAAACTCAACTGATACAGGAAAATTAATCTTAGTTATTTTCAAGGAAATCGTCAGTAAAAAAAATTATTCCAAACTCTTGAAATTCGTTTTTTGTCTTTGACATCAAAACACCACAGACCTGACTTCTCAGGACTGTTCTGAGGCGGTGTTCTAATGTATTTAAGAATATTTCAAAGCAAACGCTAAGTCAAGACCTTCTAATTGGCATATTAATAAGAATCTAAAAAATAAAACTAATGCTAAGCCTAAGACTCTTGTTATCAACTGGACTCCTTACACATGTGTCAACTTTGATGCTTTATGCTGATTCGAACTGCTCCAAGTATTTTCCAGATCCTGTCTCAACACATAATTCAAGCACAGCATATTGACTAGTACATTTGGATTGTTATCATCAAAACCTTACATATTAATTGGGTCAACGCATGCCAACTTGTGGAAAACCAAATAGCACAGCTGCGCTAGTCGCATATGTCGCCCTTGCCAGCTAGCACTGGAGCTCATGCCAACTGGAAGTAACAGTGCCATTTTTGGCACTGGTTACATTTATCTTCTTCTTGGACTTCCTAAGCTTGAATCTTGAGCTTTTTTTTTTTTTGTGGGATGCTCAGACTACATGAGCCTTAAAAGCTTTGAAATTGCTCACCCTGACTTGTTTCCTCCAAAAGAAACACAAAATACAATAAAAATGCTAAATTGACCATTACTAAAAGTCAAAGTCTAAGTTAAATCAGGTGTAAAAATAATGCATTTAAGCTCAAACAAGCACATCTACACCACGATTTTATTCGTCCTTCAGCAAAAAGAAAAAACAAAAGCCTAACTATCTTTTGTATGTATCACAATTGCTTTTAGCATATACAATAATCCCTTTAAATGGCTAAGGTATTATGAGGGTTTACAGAGGCTTTGTCTACAAAATCTCAAAAAAGAAAAGAAAGAGAGAAGAAAAGTGAAAAATCTTTTTAGGTTTTTGAAAATTTGCCAAGCGACATCCAAACAGAAGAGGGCTTGCACATTTTAACCAATAAATCACCTATATGGCCTAGTCAAAAGTCACACATGAATGGGATGCACAAATCAAGACTCTTGGTCCCCTTAGGTAACTTGCACGCACCAACTCCAACCCACGTAGTGAAAGAAAAACAAGTTAGATAGGTAGGACCTTACTTTAGGGATAATGTGCATTCTCTCTTTCATGTGGTTATTTTTATTGGTGCTACTCTCATATCTTCTCCTAGTGCGACAAATTGCGATAGTCTTGCTTTTACTCTTGATTCTGCACCACTTTTTAACAAAGTTGCAAGATACAATCATTAGGTCTTGTGTTAGGTCCCTAGCCGGTACATTTTGACGCCTTTAACACTTGATTTAACACAAAACAACTCTTAAAATTAGGAATTTGTTAGTGTTTTATGCATGTGTTATATGTCTAGTAATGAAGAAGCACTACATTCGACTATTATTTGTGCACTTTGAAGCTAGGATAAGGCAACGTGCCAAAATGATGAGTTTTATGAGCAAGTAGTTAAGAGGAGATTAATGGTTCAATGCAAAAGGATTTGAGCTCATAATCTACTTCTCAAAACCTTAACCATACATGTTTGTCCATTCCCTTCTCAATGCTCTTCTTCACTTGTTCTATATAGATTTGACCATTTCAAGTTTCAATTCTCGTAAAAATAAGATTTAATAGAATGAATTGATGTTAATTGGAAGTTGATTAGAGGTAGAATAAAAGTTAATAAAGCAAAATTCAACAAGTACAAATGGGTTTGTGGGCAATTTCCATTCTCCTCCCCTTTTGTTCCTTTTATTAGATTAGGTAGTTATTAATTTAAGGATATATTTTTCTTTTTGTGGTGATCTTTTGAGGAACAATTTGGAAAGTTGATGTATGGCCATGTTGAGCCATTGATCATCCTTTGGATGAGTTTATGTGTTAATTGCTTGTTTCTTCTACTTGGTGTTAGATTAGGAGTAACTTAGTTACTTATGGTAATCCTAGGTTTCCATTAGTAGTTGATTAGTTCAGGAGTGAGTTTTTATATCGATAGTAGTTTAGTGGATTCAACCTAATACACCTTTCACAATCTAGTTAAAACTTAAAGCTAATCCACCAGCATCCCTGAGGACGACAACTGTTCTCACTGAAATTATACCCCAACATCTTTCATGGGCTATAATGGGCCTCAGGTACAAGGTGAGGAGGACAAATACTTAGTAACATGAGGAGCTAAGAAACCAAGAGCTAATGAAACATAAAACACACTTCACCACCAACCTTTGAGCCTTACAAATGCAACCGGCCCTTCTCTTTTAATGAAATCAAACTCACCACTAAGACTTATGGAATAAGTTCAAATGAATAATTCTTGAATATCCATCATGCCCTCATTTATTTCTTTGTTTTTTTTTCTTTTTTTCCTTTCATTTTTCATTTTTTTCTTTTATTTTTTGAAATTGAATATGTGAATAGCATAGAAGTAATAATATCGCAACTGAATTCCACAAGGTCTTACATTACAACTTTGCAACATTGAAGATTTCATAATATGCCTCAAAATCTACCTCCATACACAACCACCTACAACTTTCCATCCAAAAATAACATTCCAAATGAATTAGACCTCCAACTTTCCACTCAAAACACATATTTTGCTCTACTAGCCCCGACGCATAGAAACTATGTTTGGCTATGGGTGTTGTAGATGAGTTGCAACAATAATGAGTCAGAGAATCAAATAGGCAAGCAAAAGGTCAAAATGTTGTTTACGGTGGCTTTTGGCTAAAGTAGCTCACAATCAAAGAATGCTTCAAGCATTTTACATTTGCATATGCCATGTGCAATTCTTAAGACAAAGCAAGTTATAGAAAATTTAATCCATTAGAGGGCTTCACATAAAGTGAAACAAAAATGAAGATTGATTAGTTAGTATTGTTACGGGTTACCCTACCAAACTGAAAAGTTGTTGTCACACATTGAGGTAAGGAATAGGGCATGGAAGAACACACTTTGAACCAAGTCCTATCATATGCATTCTAGTTATATACAGCTTCACAATTAAGCCTCAAAAAATCAACATTGGTCAAAGGGGCACACATTCTCCTAAAACTACACACTATTTACAAAAATTGGAAATCTTTTTGGTTTTTAAAAAGGATTATCCTTTTTATTTTTCAAAAATTTGGAGGCATGGTCTCCTCATTCCCACACTACAAACTCCACAATGTCTTCATTGTGGGTCAATGAGCCAAAAAGCAATTACATAAGTAACGTAATTGCAAAACCAATAAAAATCCAACAAATAGACATAAACCTATGATACCACCGACAAAACATAAAACCAAACAATACAAAACAAATTAAATCAATAACAGCAACACAAAAAAGGAAGCACACAAAATAAACAAGGGTAATCAAAGCCATATCCAAGCTCATAAACATCTAAAATTTTGCCTCAAAATTGATCACCCAGAAAATCACAACCCTAATATGCACAATAATGTATAACAGGGGGTAAAGAAAATAGAAAATAGAAGAGGGAAGTGATAGAACAATCAAACCAAGTTGGGTATTGATTCTACCCAAATGAAGCCTCCTATTGGGGATCTAACGTAAAACAAAACGGGCATAAGATACTCTATATCATCATTAAGCTACTATTTATATCAATCCCCATCAAACCATATGCAAACTTGTTAAATAAATAGGAATAATACTCACGAAAATGAAATCATTAGTAACAAGAATGTGCCAAAAAAAGCAGGCCACCTAAATAAAGGTGATGCTCTTTCAAGCTTGTGAAACCTCGAGGCTTGATCACAAGAGTTATACAGATACCCAACATCATTCAATTGGAACGCCCTAAATGTATATAAATCACTGTTTGCATTTCTTTCATTAATTTCCCCAATTAGAAATGATAACCCAAATCATTAGGCATTACCGTTGTCCAACAAGGACAAAGTATTTATCATCAAAGACATTCACACCATCACAACCCGTCAGATTATTTAGATAAATATAGAAATTGTTCTAACGTCAAAACCATTCAAACATCTCAAGGATTACACCAAAATATAGAATTCTGATACAATATACAGTCTTGACACCAAAATATATCACAATATGGTGTTATAAACATCTCAATGATAATACACCACCATTCCATATAGACTTCCCGGTCACTTATCTTCAGCCGTCCTGCCCGCTTGAGGGCGATTTACTGAACACTTTCTTAAAACAAAACATGAAAATATTTCGAACAGTGAGCCGAAGCTCAGTACATGCATTCCTGTATTGTTAAACGTTCATGGAAAAATTGGTTGGGGCCACATTGCAATTCATTTTTAATTAAAAAGAGGGAATGAGATAAATATGAAACTGCGTTGTCAATTATTATCTGATAGTGACTCCCTAGTAACTGTTAGGATCTGAAGACAAGTGTACACCTACCAAGTTGATCGGCACTTGGGCTGAAGCCGCGCGGGTAACTGAAGGGCTATGCCCTGTAACTAATAACTGATGGGGTCACTAATTATGTGATAAATCACTAATTAAATTGATTCATTGATATACTTACCAAACCATTATAATTTTGATAAATACGTGCTGATTTTTAAAGATACAAGCAATGAGTGTACTTGAAATTTTTAAATGTAAGCTCACTGAATAATATTATGCACAAAAGTAGAAGGAATGATAGATTAGGCTCTTATTCTATACAAAATTATTGTTGTAGGAACATACGGTTAGCAAAAAGATTTATTTTATAGCTACTAATTTAGTAAAAGAAAAGTAAAAGCAAAACAAGGGCTTAGAAAGAATGACTCGAAACTTAGTCATCCAACCTCTGATTGAGACTCAAAACCCCAATGTAGAATAGGAAGTGCAAAAAATTTTTCATTCAGAATCCTAAGCTTGATTCCCACAATAGAATTCCCAAAATGAGGCTAGAACACAAAAATGTCAGTTTTGGTCCATTCTGCACAGTTTTGGTAAAATGACCATGACGTTTTCCACAGGCCTCGGATTAAGGCGATTCAAAAGGCAATTGAAAGCTAACACACTGAAATATCCACCCACCGAAAAGTATAATTTTTCAATGGGCTGATCATTACTAGTTTTATTATGAATTCTGTCCTGTTTTCCTGAAATTTCCAACCCTCACTATTTTAGCTTTTCCCTCTTTTTTTACAAAAATCCCCAACTTAAACCATTCCTTAAGAGCATGTAAACAAGGTTTAGTCCATCCCACATCATACAAAATCACCACACTCAAATTCACGTTATAATCATATCCAATAAAGATCATTTTTCAATCAAATACACACATCAACCAAACTTAATGCTAGTTTAATCTAAACCATACATTACTTGCCAAAACCCTAGTTTATGGCCAACTTGGATTCACTCCAACTCATTTGAAATCACCAAAAATATCATCATAAACACCAATAGCTTAGAAGATGATCAAATTAAAGATAAAACAATCAAAATCCAACACTTTAACATCAAGCTTGTATGATTAAGGATTAACATTAAACCTAGCATGATCCAACCTCAACTCCCCCATGATCAATATCAAAATAACTCTTATTTCTTATCAAAACAACATAATCAAAGATCACAAACATCGAAACAAGAATCAAAACTAAAATAAAAAGCAAAACCAACAAGAGTTACAAGATCAAGTTTCGAGATTACTTACTTTGTTTGAAGATAAGTAGAGATGGAGGTGTTGTTTATTGGTTTTGATGATGGAGGATGGTGGCTAGGGGTAGAAGGATATTGGAGGGGTCGGAGATCATCAGAGCTAGCTGGAAAATTGGTCGGAAGTTAGCCAGACAGTGGGCTGTGCTACTGCTGTGGGGGGAGAGAAAGAGGAGAGAGAAAATGGAGTTTTGGATTGAGTTGTGTTTTATTGATTAATCTAACTCTCTTGGCTAAGTTGTTAACCAGTAATTGGCTAAGTTGTTAACCAGTAAAGTAACCTTTTTGGGTTAACCATGGTTAAGCTTAATCATGGTAATTAGTTAGATTAATAAGCAAACTTGTTGGGCTTCAAAACGGCCGAAATAAGTTGGGTTCGGGAATAAAACGCTTCGTAACGATAACGTTTTAACGAAACTAAAAATTAAATCGTCGTAATGTTATGGAAAACAAAACAAATTACTTAGATTAAACTTGTTAGTGCCTACTATCAATTCTTCCAAAGTTTTCGTTAATCAATTAAATAAACAAATGAAATCCGAATTGTCAAGTGAGGGCCTAAATAAAGTTTTTCCACCGGGGTGAATAAATGTGAGAAATAAATATGAGAAAAAAATTATGAACATGAGGTAATTAAATAAATAAATGTAATTAAATAATTTTAGGGTTGGGCTATTACACAATATGGAGGATAAGGACCTACGAGTTCAATAAGAAGCACTTATCCTAAGTTCTCTATACAATCCTCAAGTCTTATAGTCACATTAAAGCTATGACTCTAATCTAAATTAGGCATATGAATCACACAAGTCTCAGACTTGTGGAAGGTGGACACTGAAGTATCTGTAAAAGAGTGAAATAAAGATGAAGGGCACACGACAATAGAAGTGGGAATGGACTCAGGAGGAGACTAAATAAAGATTGGATCATCAAGCTCTACATAACAAGGCATGATCTCAACAATCTCCTCATCATAACACTCCTATAAAAATGTCTCCACAAGAAAATGTTCATCTCAAAACACACAATCATGTCATGCTCAAGATGACAACTAGCCATAGCCACTGGTTTCTCACTCTCATTGAACTCTCCAAGCAGAGTTAAAGGAGGAGGTGGATGAATATGAACAATATTATTACCCTTCGTATCAAGCATAGTTATACAAGTCTCAAGAGAGGAAAAATTGCTAGCGTGGCCAGAAAATTGTCACTCATGTCCTCATAAGAAAATTGGTCATGAGAGGGAAGGTAAAAGCTAACATTTTGTTTAAACAAATGCTCATAAACACAAGAAGATGGGATACAATCATGAGGTTGAGCAGGATGAGAAATTAACTCTCATACTTAACCATTATCTTCTTAAAGGCACCAAAATGATTAGATAACTTGCACTTTTTATCCATAGAAATCGAAGAATCGAGAGTAGGGGCCTCCCTAATTGTGTCCTACTCATAGGTCTTTTTATTTAAATCCTCAAGGAACTCCCATGCCTTATTTTTTTTTCTGCATAAAAACTGTTGTCCACACATCAACTCAACCATTATCCTAGCACTCAGATTCAAACTCTCATAACCAATATGGAAAAAAATCCACATCTCTCTAAACCATAATAAGGACATTAGGTAAGCAACTCATTAACCTATTCATATAACTTCAAAAAGGTTCGTGTTCAAGTTGAAAAAAAGAGAGAATTTTATTACTAAGTTAAGAAGTACCTCTTAAGGAAGTTATTAACAAAGAATCCTAAGATTTAATTGAGATAGCCTTAACACCATACACCCCCCTCTTAGCATCATCTTTGAGAGCAGAGAGAATTAACTTTATCCTCACAATATCAATTGACGCCCTAGGAATGTGTATTAAAAAGCACACATGCTCAAATTTTTGAATAAATGAATAAGGATCTTCAAAGGCAATAAATTTGGGAAACACGTCTGCTCAAATTGCACATCACGAGGGACAGGGAGGGAAGGTCAAGACAAAATCTTTAAGTTGTTCACGGAGGATAAAGGTGATCCCTTAATGAACATAGAGGGTTTGGTTTTACTCTTTCAACATAGGCTCATTAAAATAAGTAGACTTAGGCTCATTACTTATTTTTCCTCAAAATTCCCAAGCCCATGCCTAGCCTCTGATGAGTTAATTTTTTTCAATTTTATCGTTCTTTTAGATTTTCACATTTTCTTTTTTTTTGGGTACTTCACAATGTCATTAAAACTAGTGGCTAATCTATAACTCAAGGCATGAAATACAAGCAACAATAAAAGAAGTCATAGTACCACATAATGGATTAAAGGGGGTAAATTTACATGAAGTGACCCAATTTCGCACCACAAACCTGATAATGAAGCCAATTTCTTGAGTAGTATTTTTGTAGAGTAAGGGGAATTTTTTTGGCACTTTGGGATGGCGTTGAAAGCAAGTCACTTATTAGCTAATCAAGCACATTTCTAAACGAAGGAAAGCAATAAATAACTAAGTCATGCAATGAAACACTAGTCCAAAACTAATTAACCACTAGTTATGATTAATTAGACTAATTAAACCCTAATCTACTCTAAGAATGCTTAACCAAGACTAATCAACAAAAAACATCATTTAAACTACCAGTAATGGGATCAAGGCCCAGAAACCGTATAAGAGGAGACTAAGGAGGCTAGAAATGAGCAAGAAATTTCCTAGGTAAGCTTAGTTATTCTAGAGGGGGTGAATAGAGAGATCACAAAAATTCACGAATATAAACTTAGTCATAGAACATAATAGACAATAGCAAACTTAAGGACGCTGAATGGTAAAGGATGCTGCGCAAATGGATCGAGGGATTTGAGCAGTAAAAGAGTAATGCAAAAGTAAACCATATGGAGTTTGTTCACAAGGTTCGCGTTCATGCCTAGGGGCCCTTAAGATTCAACCATTTGTATTAATCTGCTTCGCCATTTATGCAATTTGCAAGCAACTCTCTTGAAGGACATTAACTAATATACACCTTTCAAGAGCTCTCTTGAAGTGATTTCTTCTAAGTCCCCTCTTAGAAAGTCTTATACTCCCAATCAACTCTCTTGTTTACAAGTAGGATTTTCACAACGTGTTGCATCATAGGGATTCTCAAATGTGTGTACAAAGATTACAACAATTTGAAGATGTTCACTCAAGAGTACAATAATACTTAGAAAGTCTCTATTTATAGTCAATAAGAATGAGACTGTTAGAGGATGTTGAAGATGTAGCTGTTGGATGCTTTTGAATATTCTCTTAGATGCTTCTCTTTGGTGCCTACCAATTGGTTCAAGGGCGTTGATGTCCATTCACTTTTCTAACATCTGCTTAGTCAATTCTTAGCGTATGTTATCTTAGAGAGAAAGTTCTTCAACTTTATTTTAATGTCTTCACCATTGTATTCCTCTTCTGCTAAGGCAGAAACCACTCTTTAAAGCTTGATATTGACATTTTCTAATTTTGTATGGTTGATTTTAGTTATCCCTTTCAAGAAAAATTCTTTTGTCTTTTACATGATTTGCGATATATTTGAATATACTTTCTAAGCGTCCCAAGTGTTACAAACTATTATATCATCAAAGGCCACAAAGTTAATCTTGTTTCTTAAAGATTGTGCAATTAAGTAATTAGAAAGATAACCCGATTAATTAAATCACAAATAATGTTATGAATCTAGATTAGCATAATGTGGTAGATTACAACCTCTTAAAGAACAAACAGATGGTCAAATTCCAAACGTATGGTAAACAAATTTTGCACCAAATTTGGTGTTGTCTCCTTATCATGGACTTACGTATTTATGAAATATAAATTTAATTTCATCGAGCAAACATAAAATTCTAGATTTGGGAAAATAATCAAAGTGTCATAAAATTCATTTTAAGATCAATTCAAGATGTACCAATTTTATGACTCTAACAAGTGTTCATGTCTCACAAGCGAATCAATCCTTGACGTTAAGAGTTCAAGGCAGTTGGACTCAAACTTTGAAGCTCTATGCTGTCAGTTAACTAATGATCTTGTTAAGTATATTACCTACAAGCAGTTAGGCATATATTTAGGATTCATGCAGTTGTGCAAACAAGATTAATAATAATTTTTTTAGTGGCAGATGGGCCTTGAGATGAAATATACATATAAAAAATAACCACATCACATTGAGGTTATTTTCCCATTCACGTGAAACGTAATATTTGTCAAATAGATAGCATAGGGGATAATAGATAGAATTCGAGAATTGTTCTTTCCCTACCTCTAGCAATTAAGTCATGCGATAAACCATTATGTTCACGTAATAAGCTCCCCCTTAGTTTCCTAAGTGGACCAACACGTAAGCATAGTGAACAAGTAGATCATGTTATATGCGATGTAAGGATACGTATAAGCAATCGCAACCAAGTGCGTGGAACTAAAATTCACAATAAGATAATTTAGATAACATAGGCAATAGGCAATGTATATATAAAATCGTAAAGTTTTTAACGCTACAGGTATTGAAATTGCAAAATGAGTTCATCTCAAGGCCATTGTCTTTAGGGGTGCCTAATTAACTGCTTCTTCAAGGGCTACCATCATCCAAATGCACTTGTGCAAGGAATTTCCAAATCTTCTCCCCCTTTGGCTTTCACCAAAAAGTGGGACCAAACTAAGGAAATGTGTAGGGCATTATTTTGAATGCACAAACCACAAAACTGAAATGTTTGGTTCATAAAAAAAATTATTTAGAACAATTAAAAGAGATTGTTTGTAAAAAGGAGCAGTAGGTTGATCAATCATGAAGAGGGACTAAATGAAGAGGCTTAGTTGGAATGGGATTTTCAGCCAGTAGAGATTGGAAGGATGATGTTGTTTAATGTTCCTTGTAGCTTTCAGCTGCAATAGATGCATTCCTGTTATTAGCTATAGATACCTCGTCCTTCTACTCTTTCTTTTTTTTTCCCCCGCATCTTTCTCTCTTCTTTTCTCAATTTATAACTCTAGGGTACCCTGATTCTATGGAAATAATTATTAGGAGTCAATGTCTTTAGAATGTATTCCAATGTATCTACTATTTTGCGTAAACTATTAATAGGGGATAATATTTTTCGAAATAATTACTGACCGAAGTTTTTCTTTGCAGCTTAGTCCCTGAACTTTCTGAATTTACAATTTTTGCCCAAAATGAGGTTTAACACATAATACTCAATTTTTTGGTATTTTTTAATAAAACTAAGCTTATATTTTTGTTTGGACTTCTTATAATGACTTTACTGGTACTAGTTATCAGAATCTACTACTTGTAGCGGCCCACCATGCTTAGCAAAATAATTAAAGCTTAATTAGAGAGTTTCGACCATTACCTGAACGTAGTCGGTGCTAGACTCCGGCATTCTTCTAGCTTTCGGTTTACAGAAATTGCTAATTTCAACCCCACCTTTCTTAGATTAGGCACAACATAGATCAGTTTCATTTCCTACCTCGGACCTTAGTCACTAATC
>NCQV01125806.1:0-24848 GCA_002740545.1 Lophocereus schottii
TGGCCGAATTCAGCAAAGGAGTATTTTGTTCTTTTGGGATATAAATGGCGCCAAAAGATGAAATAGAGTCGAATAGTATTGTTTAAGTTATGCAATGCTATAGACTTGTTTTTATGCTAAATGTTCGTGAAGGGAAAAATCCCTATTAAAGACAGGGTAGCCAATACTCTTCTCGAATTGATGCTGCTGGCAATTTCTGCAACTCTACACTTAAAGACATTGAGCATGTTTGCTTCTATTTCTATATGAGGGTGCGTGTGTGTGTCTACATATATATATGTATGTGTGTGTGTATGTGTGTGTGTATGTGTATGTGTATGTGGATATGTATATATATACATGTGCATGTATGCACACACACACACGCACACACACTCACACACACACACACACACACACACACACACACACACATAGATATATATATACATCTATAGATATATATATATACACACATACACACGCGCGCGCACGTGCGCACACACACGCATAGAGATATATGTATATATATGTATGTATATACATACATATATATACCTACACCACTCTTGATTTTAGCTCACAAATGACCTTTAATGTGGCTAATTATGAGTGTTCTTGGTTTCGTGCAAATAGATGAGAAAAAGTTCCAAATTGGAGCAAGGGCCAGCCAACTCTGAAGCTCAGCTGATTGTTCATGCCAAGAGCGTTGACGAGGGAGTGCCAAACAGTGTAGGGCATGCCTTGAAGTAGAAGACTAAAAAAAGTGAAGATAGTAATTTAGCATGAGGGTGACGTACCATGTGGGACGACCATGCCCGTTCTATTATATCGCATTTTTAGAGTGACGTAATGGCTATAAAAGGTGGTTTCTGGATGTTTTTAGGTTTATCTAAGTTTTTAGCAGCTATTTTCTCTCCCTAGTTTAGCCTCCATAAAGACTCTACTCCCCATTAGTGAAAATTTAAAAATTTTAAGTCTTGGAGTTCTTGTAATTTTTGTGTTGCTCTTCTTCGTTAGCATACAATCTCACTTTTTCTCTCCTAAATTCTCCAAATACTCTGTTTTTAATAATCAGAAATCATCCCCAAATATGGCTTTTAATGATTGATGGTTTTGTTGAGATTTCTATATCAATCCCAAAGGATTTGAACCCTAAGTCTGCATCTCAAGACTCAATCATCCTTTTGATTCATTCCCCTTCTTCCATCTTCATTATAAACATCACAATATTGGGTTGATTATTTTCAAGTTTACAGAATCAATATTAGCTTATCAAATTGGGACTTGATTATTGTCATTGAATGTGGATAAGAAGCTCATTTGGCCATAGAAATTTCATCATCAATGGATTGAATATTGGGCAATTTTCTCTCTTTGTTTTTATTATTTTTACGTAGAATCTGTGGTAATTTAGGCTAGATTGTTTTCAGGCATGACCTCTTAAGGATTGTTGGTATTGTTTTGGTGGCTATGTCGAGCCCTCGATCATCCCATTTTTTATGTGCTACATGTTATTTAGTTGTGCTTAGTTAGTTGCTAGCTAGGTTAGTTTAGTTTTTGTTGTTATTACTTTGGTTTGAACCCTTATTTGTGGAGAAAATAGATTAAATTTGCATTTTAAAGTACTTTAGGGTAGTTGATCATATACAAACCCTAGTNNNNATCAAGACCATCTTCAGCAAATCACAAATCATCTATGAGAATAGCTTTTCACCCTTTTTCAAACTTAAAAATCATATTAACAACTTGGCGCCGTACCAGGGATGATGCGTTAGATTCACATTTAATTTAGTTTTGATTGTCGTATATATCTTAGTTTAGTTCTTTTTGAAAATCCAAAAAAATTGATAATGAATGTGCACCTGGACAAGGCTACTAGTTGTGCGAGACTTATCCGTGTGGAAGTTGGACCACCCCGCATTGATGTAACCCAACCCATAGCACTCAACCTGAAGAAATGGTGGAGGAATAACCTCACAGATTTCCCCTTCTATACAAAGGAGCTTGAACGAAATCTTTTGTCCCTGGGTATACTAATCTATCTGGTTTTCAAGTACCAACCCTTGACGGGGATGTTCAATTAGCCTTAGCCCTCAATACTCACCATGTTTCCTAAATTCACTGGATATGGTGATGCTCACCTATTTCTAAGAAAATTTGAGGAAGTATGCTTGATGATGCAATTCCCCAATGTGCCTTACGACATTGTTAGGTTGGGTTTTATTCCTTTTACCTTGAACGATTCAGCGAAAAGGCATAGCCTCTTAGCAAACTCCACCTCCACATGGGATGAGTTTGTCAGAGTTTTCTTAAGAAAATATTTTTTGAATGATAAAACTATGAAACTAAGGAATAAAATCAATCACTTTATCCAACTTAAGAAAGAGTCCTTTTGGAAGTGCTTCGAAAGATTTAAACTCTTGCTTGTTCATTGTCCTCACCATGGTCTAGAACATTGGCAGTTGTGCTAAATAATTGATGAGGGTCTAAGTCACAAGGACTATGGTGAAGTCTATGTGTCAATAAGCTTTTTGGACAAAAATGAGACCGAGGCGTGGGATTTGTTGGAAGACTTAGCTGAAAAGACCCTACAATGGAAAGCCACTAAGGATGAGACTTTAGGTGGTAGAATCAATAGCCAAAAGCAAGGGATCCATGGAGTGGCGGACATCACATATATTAACACTAAATTTGCCACCCTAGAAAACATGTTGAAGGGTTTTTGTATTGTCCTAAGCACTGATCAACTTTCCCTCATCCCAAATGGTTTCATGTTCTTAATGTCAATCCACCGCCCATTCCAAGGTGCGTACCCCTTATTCACTTAACAATTAGCTAAAGCCCAAGAGTAAGGTCAAGTGAATGTGGCCTTCTAAAGACTAAAATTTGATCCTTACTCTTCTACCTACAATCCAGGGTAGGCTAAGCACCGTAATTTCTCATAGACCAAGCCTAATATGTTGATGCCCAAATGGGGGTTTCTAAGGAAATTCCTCATATTCTTCATACCAAAGGCTAGCTTTTAAGGAGCATATAATTCTTCAAGCTGTCCTCCTCCTTAACCCAATGTGGTTCAATCATTTCCGCCTCCCTATTATAATAATTTGGATAAAGTGAATAAGAAAGTCAATGATATGAAGACGATGATTAGAGAATTTAAGGAATCGAATGAGAGAATGATTAAGCCAACGAGTAAACAATTTATATAACCCAAGAGGGGGATCCTCCTCTTCATGTGAGCCTAATGATGTTCGAAAAGTGAATGCCGTAATTTAGGTAAAAAGATTGACGCCTATGTGGGTGAGGAAAATGTGAATGGGTTCCCTCCCTTATCTTCTCCATCCCCCTCTTCTAGAAGTTTTGATGTACTCCCTTCCCGAATTGGTTCTATTCCTTCCATAGTGGTGGATGACCCCAAGGAGAGTGAGTTAATCATTTATTCCACCTTTCTTGGAGATGCCTCTACCCCTTCTTATAGTGCTTTTAAGCCTTATCCTCTTTTCCCGAACCAATTGGAGGGGAAGAAAGTGTAATCTCATGTTGACAAGATTAGAGAGACCTTCTTCTAATCAAAACAACAGCCTTTATTTGATGTGATACAACAAATGCCCACTATGCCTATTTTCTCAAAGACTTGTGCACGACTAAGAGAGCCACCGATATTCTTAAAATGGTATTTGTGGCATCTAATGTGACCTCAATTATTTAAAACCAAATACCTCTTAAGTGTATGGACCTGGGTGCCCCACAATCTCAGTTGTGATTGGCAACCACAATATTCACCAGACCCTTCTTGACTTAGGTGCTAATCTTAACCATCTACCCTCTACAGTGTATAAGAAGTTAGGTTTAGGAGAGCTCAAATATACATAGATGGTCCTTTAATTGGCTGACTATTCCATTAAGCTTCCTAGAGGGATAGTTAAGGATGTGTTGATCAAAGTAGCAGAATTCATATCCCTGGTTGACTTTGTTGTGTTAGAGATGAATGTTATAGTGAGCCCCGAGAATGAAATACCGGTTATCCTTGGTCGACCATTCCTTGCTACTTCTGATGCTCTCATTAATTGTTGGGATGGAAAATGAAGTTAACATTTGGAAATATGACAATGCAATTTAATGTGTTTAACCTCCAAAAAAAAAGTAACCTGTGGGATTTGATGATGTTAAGCACCATACCCTTGATTGGGGTGGATAAAATTTCTTTAGGGGAAGTAGAGTTTGACTATCATGAGGGGTTAATGTTATGTGCGTATGAGTCCTTTTGTATGGAGTATAACGTCGAATTTGATACCTTTAAGGAACAATGTGATGGCTTATTACATGTATCAATTCTTGCACCTATCCCTTCCTCGCTCCTTTTATCTCATGAGGCACCTCCTAGTGCCCTCGTCCCCATCTGTTGAGTTGAAGTCCCTTCCCAACACTTAAATATGCATTCTTAGGTCTAGATGAAACCTTCCTCATGATAATTTCCAATAATTTGAATCCGAACCAAGAGACACAAGTCCTCCGTTTGCTAACGAAAAACCAAGAGGCTTTAGGGTGGACCTTAAGAGATATTAGATGCATTAGTCCTATTATGGTGCAACATCAGATCTACCTTCAAGACAATGCTAAGCCCTATCGGGATAGGCAAGAAGGTTACACCTACCCTTCAAGTGGTTGTAAAGAAAGCAGTATCATTACGATTAAGAACTACAAGGATGAGCTCCTTCCTACAAGAATCCAATTTGGGCGTAGGGTATGCATTGATTATAGAAAATTGAACTATACCATTGGAAAGGATCACTTTCCTTTGCCTTCATAGACCAAATGTTAGAAAGGTCAACTAGACAGGCTTTCTATTGCTATCTTCATGGATACTCAGGCTATAGGTAAATTCCTACTGCCCCCTAAAGGCTAGAACAAGACTACATTCACTTGTCTTTTTGGCACTTACACCTTTAGGAAGATGCCCTTTGGTCTTCGCAATGCCCCGGCTACCTTTCTATGGTGTATGATCTCGATATACTCCGATCTAGTTAAGCAATGCCTTGAGATTTTCATGGATGATTTCTCCATATATGAAGACTCTTTTAAGGATTGCTTTGCTAACTTGGGGAAAATTCTAAGAAGGCATTAGGATAAGCATTTAACCCATAATTAGGAAAAATGTCATTTTATGATAACGAGGGTTATAGTATTGGGCCTTATTATCTTTAGTGCAGGGATATAGGTAGAAAAGGTTAAAGTGGATTTGATTACAAACCTGATCATTTGCACTTGTGGAAGGACATATGATCTTTTCTCAGACATGTTGGTTTCTACCGGAGATTTATCAAGGACTTTAGCAAGGTTGCTATGCCCTTGTCCTCACTCCTAGCAAAGGATACGCCATTCCACTTCTCCAAGGAATGTGAATTAGAATTTATGATGCTTAAGGAAGATTGACCATAGTTCCCATCTTCTATCCTCTCGTTTGGGGAGAATAGTTTGAACTTTTGTGTGATGCATCGAACTATGCAATTGGGGTAGTTTTAGGATAAAAAATATTGATAAGAAATCCCAAGTAATTTACTATGCGAGTTATACCTTGAATAAGGCACAAGTGAATTATACTGCAATTGAATAGGAGTTCTAGCAGTAGTTTTTAGAGTGAAAAGTTTAGGCCTCAACTTATAAGGTTCCAGGTAATTGTTTTCATCGACCACACCACTGTGAAACAGCTTGTTTAAAAGTAAGATGCAAATCCTAGGTTAATTAGATGGATTATGTGATTCCACGAATTCACCTGTGAGATTAAGGTTAGGAGGGGTTCCAAGAACCCAGTAGTAGACCATCTTTGTAGGATTCTGACTAAAGATGCATGTGAGTCTCCTATTTGTGATTGTTTCCCCGATGAACAACTTTTTAGGGCTCATGTAGACCTATGGTTTGCCGACATAGGGAGCTGCTTGATGACCGAGGAAATGCCTATGGCTTGGATTAAGGATGATAGAGACCATTTTCTTTCAGTGGTTCGGTTTTTTATATGGGATGATCCTGACTTGTTTACATATGGTCAAGACCAAATCATTAGAAGATGTGTACCCAACATCCAGATCCATTATGTTCTCTCTTTTTGCCATGACCATGCTTGTGGAGGGAATTTTAATGGTAGAAAAGCACTGTGAAGGTTCTCCAAAGTTGATTTTATTGGCCAAACCTCTTTAGATATGCCCATGACTATTATAAACGGTGTTTACGTTATCAACAATTGTGAAAATAGGTAGAAAAGACATGATATGACTCATCCCCATCATTGTTGTTGACATATTTGATGTATAAGGAATTGATTTTGTGGGCCAATTCCTGAATTCATTTGGGAATGAGTACATTTTGGTGTGTGGAGACTATGTGCCTAAATGGGTGGAAACAATCCCCGCAAGAACTAATGAGTTGAGGGTGCTCATAAGATTTCTAAGAGAGAATAATTTTGTCGATATGGGATGTTGTGAGCAATCATTAGTGATTAAGGGACCTATTTTGATAGTGTGTTCTTTGGTGCACTACTAAAAAGGCACTCCATCATTCATTGCCTTACAACTCCTCACCATCCTCAAATGAACAGTCAAGTAGAGGTATCCAATAGATAAATTAAATAAATCCTTGAGAAGATCGTAAATGATAATAGGAAGAATTGAGTGGATAAGTTGATAGATGCGTTGTGGGCCTACCACACCGCCTTTAAGATCCCCTTAGGCATGTTTCGTTATAAGGTGGTATATGGGCGTCTATGCCATTTACCCATTGAGCTTGAGCATTGAGTCTAGTGGGCAATTAGGACCCTCAACTTCGACTTAAATGGTGTCGATGAGGAAAGAAAATTAAGTTTGAATGCGCTTAAAAGATTAAGAGAAAGGTTTACGAAAACACCCAGTCGAGCAAATAGAGAGCAAAGATCTTTCATGATAGCCATAACAATAGGAAAGAATATCCCCTAGGCAAAAAGTCCTTTTATGTGACTCAAAACTTCATCTATTCTTAGGAAAACTTAGGTTTAGGTGAACTAGCCCTCACATCATGGTGAAAGTGTTCCCTCATGGGGCAATTATAATCAGAGATCGCACCAACAACCATGCATTTAAAGTTAACGGGCATAGGTTGAAGCCATTTTTAGAGATGTCAAGCAAACAGGATAAGGAGTGTCTTCGCTTCCATGAGCCCACTTCATTTGAGTAGTTATAGTTGCAACTCCTTGTGTATTTATATATATTGTGTATATGTGTTGGTTGTGTGAGTTGAATGGTTAGAAAAAAAAGTAAAAAAATGAAGAAATGAAGAAAGACAAAAAAAGGGGGAAAATAGCAAAAAAAAAAAAAAAGAAGAGGCAAAAGTGGTAAGAAAATAGAGAAAAAATTCAAGGAAAAAAATTGAGAGGGTATAGATTTGGCACTGGAGCTCATGCCATGGGGCACCCTCGTGCCGCTCAAAGAGCAGAAGAAAAGGGCTTATAGAGATTTGTCATGGGGGTACCATGCCATGCTGCACGACCTTGCCATAACAGGTGTTCTAGCATACTGACTAGATATTTGGCATGGGGGCCCTGTGCCATGGGGCATGACCATGCCATCTTTGGTAGCCCTAAAACTTGAGACATCCCCCTTTTCTTCTTCATTTCGTCTTCTTCTTCTTCATCTGCTCTTTCTCTCTCTGCATGCCTCTCCTCTCTCTTCCATACTCCCCCTCTCACTTTATACTGAAATCCACGCCAAATCAAAGTTTTTTCTCATAAATCCCGCAAATTCTACTCTAACCCTTTATTTTCCACCAAAATCTCACTTAAATTCATCCTCTTTCCCTACCCTAATCACTCACTTTCTCTCTCTAAAACCCTAACCTTTGTTGTTGAGGTTGAAGGTAATAGAGAAAGAAAGAATGCCCCTTAACTCCATTTGTACACTTGGAAATGCTATTAGAAGCAATAAAAGAATTGGTGAGTGATAAGTGCTTAAAGTGTATATCATTCTGGGATCATTTTGCTACATTTTTAGGGAGAATTGTATACTTTATGTTATAATTTATACTCTTTTTCCCATTTACTCTTGGGTATGACTCTTTTTTGTGTTTTGTAGGTTTTTGGACCTTTTTATCCTTGTTTTGACCGAGTTGAGTGTATTTTGATCCCTCATGGACACTCCCAAGTCACCATCCGTAGAAGGAAAGAAGAACAGAAGAATGACGAGCCAGATTGACCACGGACCCTCCACAATGAAGGCCATGGTACGTAGTTGACCTCTTTCCCCCGATGCTATTTGTTTTCTCGCGACTTTTTGATTTCCAGGCAGTTGTAATGTCATTATTTCTCGTGACTGTTTGGCTACCAAGAGTTTCACTATAAAAGGGTGCTTTCAACTTCATTTCAACACACCTATTCATTTCCATTTTTCCTTTCTTCAAATTTATCAATTGCATAGGATTTTAGAAAGAGAGAGAGAATTATAGTAAAGATTTACAAGGATTCCATCCCAGATTTGCACAACGATTCAAGCGTGTTAATTGGATGAGCATTTCTTTTCTCTTCTTTTCTCTTCTCTTTTCTAACTGTTTTATGTTTTGTAATTTTGTTTATCGTTTGTTGTTTTAATGTTGGATTTATGCAAATACCAGTTATGTTCTTGATTTAGTATTTACCTCTTTGAGGATTTTGGAATTATTGGATTGTTTTATTGGATCCTAGATGTTTATTATATTGCAAGGAATTTGATCACTTCTTACATGTTTTGAGCATTGGATGAAGGATTCAAAGGTGAAATTCGATTCTTGAACCGTAGGATTTGACTTGATTACGTGGAGTCTTGAGAAAGCACACCGATTGAGAAACCATAAATATGATAATCACATGCTCATGATCATAAAGAAATGGTAATTGGTAGATTTAGATATTTTACTTCACCTTGAAAGAGGATTGCAATACTTTGATTGTCAATTTTAAAATAATCTGTCGAGGAAGAAATACTTGATTAATACATGAATTGAGAGATTACTAGTTCGTTCCTTGATTATTTATCCATTAGATCAGATAGTAAATTAGTTTAATTTCAGAATTGAGCATTGATTCGCTTAGTCTATCTTGACAGAATACAACCCAATAGCTTGATGAAGTCCTTGTGGCAAATGACCTTGATTTGCTATAATGCCACCATACGCTTGCGGCCCTATCAGTGAGTCCTCCCAAGCTCTATCTTTACCCAAGAGGTCTTCAAGGGCTTCCGCCTCCTCCAATGCACCTTCAAAGACTAAAGGTGTAAAGGATGTCCACCCTTTAATTCTTCCTCTTAGTCCTAGAGATTTAATCTTTGTGAATGAAGAATAAAAATTGAAATATGGAACCTTGAGTACTAGGAAGACTAGTTTAGCAAAAGTTTTGGCATGTTGATTCCTTGAGGACTTTGAAAATGCTTGATGTTATGGTTGCTTAGCTTAGCAATTCAGGGTGGATAGAATATGTGGAAATGAATTATGTGTCATATGATCAGCTTATAATTCAGTTTCGATGTTCTTTGCATGTGGATTAGGCCGGGTCACATAGGAACAATAGGTCCTCATTTTCTTTCGGCTTGTTTAACACCAATAACTGGATGAGGTTAAGGGGGTTTAATGAGTTATTAAACCTCCCAGTCTATGCAGATGCTTTTATGGATGTTCCAAGCAGGTGGATACCTGACCCTATTTGGTTGAATATCACTTTCTCGAAACATCTAAACTATACTAATAGGTTTGGGAGACCTCAAGTCTATGACCCTAGACAAGCCAAAACCACTAATGTACGCAATTTTAACATCTGCTACCTACAATGTTTAATGGGTAATATCATCTTTGGTCATAATGATAGCCAAAACGTATGTAATAAAGTGGAATTATTTCTCATTTGGTGCACTTTGATAGGTGCCCATGTGGATACTGGAGTGTTCATCATCCGCCATTTAGTGGAGGTGGCCAAGACCACTTATGAAAATGTGATAGGTGTTGGCAGGCACCATCACCGCCATTGCCCAAGGTTTGAATCATGGTGGACAGTTTAGCACCTTTGAGCTTCATTTCTAAGGAGGATACCTTGACAATGCCACCATAGCTTATATAACTGTTATTGACATGAAAGGTGGCATCAACAAATACCCATGCTACAAAGAAATCCTCTTTACTTTTCCTGATGTAGCCCACACCACTATAACCAATAAGAGGAATGACGATTGTGATAGGGTTATTGTTCTAGAGGTGCTTTTTCCAAGAGATGGTGATGATGAGAATGAGAAGCATAATGGGGATGATGAGGATGAAGGTAAAGATGACAGTCACAATGGCCAAGCTGCTAGTGGAACCTTAGTAGAGAATGAACTCATGCCATAACCCCAACCATAATTTCAACAACCAAACTATGTTGAGATGGGGGGTCTTCTTTCATAACCCAAATGTCATTTGACTCTACCTTCGTCCAATCTCTATGTGGAGGTAGCCGGTCTACAAGAGGAGTACACTGAGACTCGACAAGACATTTATTGCATGGTCAGGCACATAAATTCCATTGAGTAAGGAGTGACATATTTTACAGGGTTTGTGGACCAACTAGAGGAAAGAGAGTTGAGGCGAATGAAAAGAGAGGAGGAGTGGGCCATGAGAGAGGCCCGAGAGTATGAGGAGAGCCGACAAATGAATGAGCTCATAAGGTAACAATCTAAGCCCATTAGCTAGTTGGAGCAACTACTTCACCCTGTCCTGGGTGATCAAGGAAGCTCATCGACATTTTTACCTTTTCTGCCACACTTTTGCCACTACCTAGGCCCAATGGGGCCCAGTGACTGTGAGTTGTATCCCTCACCTATATTCCTTACTCTTCATTGCATATTGCATTTTTAGGGAATGGTTGCATGTGAATATTTGTTAGGGGGTATCTCATTTAGATTAGATGGTGACATTTATGACCACCACACCTTATGGTTGTGATATTATGATTGTTGACAGCCATTCAAGGAGCTTTTAGTTGTGATTGGCTGTGTTGTTTGTGGAGTATGCGTGGGTGTTGTGATATTGCAATCCATGTGTTCAATAGTCAATGGGCTCAGAGGAGTATAGACAATGTACATAGTTGCATTTAGAGTAGTCTTGCATTTTGCATTGTATATATGCATTCAAGTGTCATATTCTTCATTTTATTCCAAGGCTCCTCTTTCTCCCTTTTATATACTTTTTTCTTTTCTTTTTCCTATTTCTTCTTTCCCTATCTTTCATTTTTAGGGCTCGTATTCCCACAATGTGGACAGTGTGCACCTTAAATATGGGGTGAGGAGACCTTCGTTCGTAATATTTGAAAAATAAAAAAAGAGAAACATTTTCAAAAACTTAATTCTATTTTTCTTGCAAATAGAGAGTTTTAGAGCGAAAGTGTGTGACTTTTGTAGGCAATGATCTCCTTTTACCTTAGATTCAAATAGTGCACAATCAGGATGCATATGATGGATAAAAAGTCCAAATTCTTAGCTATACATGCTTAGTTTGACCTAATAGATGAAAGTAGGCATGGTAGGTAGATTGGTGTGGATTTGAGCTTAATCGGACCACATCATCACTTGTGGTCATTTGTTTCCTTTCATGAGAGGCTCACTCAAAGTTGTTGCTCTCTAGAATTTGCTTTAACTCTCTTCTAAACCACATATTGCATTTTCATGATTGATGAGAGGAAAGCGGCATTCTTCATGGATCTTTGTAGCCATATGAGCCAAAAAGCCTCTCCATGTCCATAATTATATCCCTTGCTACCCCCTTTAAGCCTTAATTATCGCTATTCTTGTTATGACCTACTCTATTAGCCTTTAGCCTTGAACATCGTCATTAGTTAAACCAAGACTAAGGAGTATCACCATGATGAGGGTGTTGGGAAATGATGTGAGAGAATGCATATTTGGTGTGTCATCTTAAGTTTGTGTAAAATGAGAATGAGTTAATTGGCTGCAAACCCCATGCCAAGTGTCTTTAGCAAATAAATTAAAAAAAGAAAAAAATGAAGACAAGCAAACAAAGTAAAAAAAAATAAAAGAAGAGAAAAATGAAATAAAAGTCCGGGCATGAAGGGCTTATTTGTTGTTTAGATAACTCAAGTCATCATCTTACATTGTTAGGTAGGGTGTGAGATTATGAGGGATGTGTATTAATGATGGTGGATGTGATAGCTCCTTAGTATGGCTATTTAGCTCATCACTCCCAAAATGTTAATCCCTTCCTGAACCCTTAACTCGAACCCCATTTCAACCGTAAAAAAGTTCTCTTCATCATCAAAGTGTATGTGAATCCTAGTGGTGGTGAATGAGAATTAGGCTAAACATATGGTAGAGTGTATATTTAGTTTTGAGCATAAGTGCAGCCATACCATCATTTCAAACACTTGAGAGGAGACATGATGTAAAGTGAGCTAACCATGGCTTGTTCATCATTGAAAAGGGTCAGAATGAATGGAAGTTTGTCATTTAGGAGGGCCAAGAACCTTGATTGTGTACCTTATGCATGTGCTTTGTGTCACTTATAATAAGGGTGAATTGTGGAGTTAAGAAATGCATGATTATCTCTTTGATGTTGTTTTATGAAAGTTTGTGAAAAATCCAAAAAGATGTTTCCTTTTTTTTCTCTTTTCCTTTTCCTTCTTCAAACACTTTGCGGCTCACAACTAGAAACTGGGTTTGCAATGACCATGTTTTAACGGCTAAACATAAAATTCGTCATTAAAGGTTATTAATAATGATGAAAATGATTACTTGTGGTTTTACTTCATCAAAAAATCGTCATTACACAACGAGTACTAAAATAGGTTACTAATGATTTTATAATGTTCGTCGCTATTGTCAATAGAAGGGAAAGTATAAAAAGTGGGAACAGAAGATAAAAATTAAAATCAGAAAATTAAGTACAATTTTTCAACTAAATTAAAATTATTAGAGAGAAGAAATAAGTTTGTATTAATATAAAAGCAAAACCAATAATAATTGTTGAATACAAATAGCAACCGCAAATAGCAAGTGGCAAAAAAACAAAGAATTAATGAAACTCAATCCTAAAGCTTTTGCTCCTTCAATTGTTCTGTCAGTAGATTAGAAAACCCTAACATCTCTCTTAACAAATAGCAATCACAAATAGCAAGCGGCCTATCCAAAGAAGAAGAGACACATGTAATTGTTCTGCTCCTTCAATTCACAAATCACAGTGAATTCTCCTCAAACCTAGAAAATCCTAACTTCTCCTTTAACCCAGAAACCATAAACTCTTGCAAGTGACTCCTCCAATTTTGATTCCTTGTCACAAATGTGGCTTCAATTATACCTAATTTTAGGTTTGGGTCACCTTCTTCTTCTTCCGTTCTCATGATTTTACTTATCAATTACATAGTTCGTTTAATCCATATAGTGATTAGAGGATGTTTATTTGAAGCTCATTGGACATGGTACGAACTCGTTGAAAATATCAAAAGAAACGCTGAACTGCTTGCTCATCGATCAATTGACTCAACTCAATAGAAACTCAAATCGCAAACCCTAGCTTCCAAAAACACAATGCCATTCTTCCAATTTGTGATTTAATTTCGTGGATTTCTTTTTCTTTTATCAGGTGCATTCTCAATTTCGCTCTTATTCTCCTTTACTTGTGATTTTTGCAAATGATTGTGAGTTATTTGCAGGGAAATTTAGTAATTCATGGGATCATCTTCTACTTCTACTTCTTGTTCATCTTCCCCATGCCATGTTTGACTAGATTTCTCATTAAGATCATATTTGCTAAGAATTGCTAGTAATTGGACCATAGTGGCCACTATCTGGAGCCTTTGCTTGGGTTAACCGGATCATTGAGTGATAACACAACTAGCTAAGTCTTTAATTTCTTTATTTCTTTCCCTCTGTTTTTCTCTTTTTCACTTTTAGAATTATGCAAATTTAGGAATTCCATAGTAGTGAATGGAAATTTTGATTGAGAAAGTAGGGATTATGGATGGAACTGAAGTGATATTGAATTGAAACTGGGAGTGTCAAGATTCGATCAGTATTTATTAAAAATACCACGTTTAATTGCTTGCTAATGGATAATGCCCAGTTTGATTCCTTGATAATGATGCTAGAGTTCTTAGCAGTATGCTTGTGAAATTCAGTATTTATTCTATCAATAGATTAGAAAATGGTATAGCTGACAACTTAGCTAGAGAGGCCTTAAAGAAATATGGGTTCTATATATCAATGAATGCTTTGTTTTCCTTCCTAAACGTGGGACATTAAAATTGAAATTGAAGATCAAATACATATGAGATCCAAATAGAGAAAGAAATATGACCTTAATAAAGGTATTTCCAGCTTCAGTTTGTGAATACTAGGATCACGATGAGAATACATTATCCTGATAGGCTTGTTGTTTAGAGGAGTAGAGTTCAGCACATCTATGGCCCTTGCGACTATCAACAGTATCTCAAACATTGGCAAAATAATAAGCATATTTCTTTTTGAAAGAGGAAATATTATCCAACGCATTTATAAATGCAAAAATAATGCTGAGTCTCAGTTTCAAATCCTACCAGCAAAACCAAGCAAAAAATCCAAGTGTACTATACAGATAGCCACTACAAGGCACACACTAGGTGTATAGTACTATAATCATATCAGAAGCAAGACAATTCACTGAATTCAATAAGAAATCTACTGATACTTTTAAACTTCAATGCTAAAATTACTGACCTCAATCAAACATTCCTCGCGGACAAATAGTTCTGAAAAAAATTCCAGAATTAATATAATTTTTCAGCAATCTAAGGTGCACAGTTGGTCAATAAACTTATCTAAAATGATACAATTCATAAATTTACTAGCTATACAATAGAACATGAACCCATATTGTAAGGACCCAACAAGTATAAGTATTCAATTACATGTTAGAAACCCCAAAATACCAACCCCAAAACCAACGGAAGATGAGTTTGAAGCCATGGGGCTAGGTCACTAGCCACTGGTAAAATCAAGCCAATTTACACAATTGAAACCCAAATGACACTTGCCAATTTCCCTTTTGTCCCAATTTGTGTGTGTACTTGCAAATTATACGGTTTATAGTCATGTTTCTGCAAGTTGTGCTTCTTCTCTAGTTCCTCTCTACTTTTAAGGTTTCCTTATTTACCTATGCGAATATGTAATGATATGGTATGTTCTGTTTGAATCCTATATAGTACATATGTTTGTTGATGGCCCTCTAATTGAATAAACTCCCTTGAGTTTATGTAGTAAGCATGATGCTCTAGGATAATATTATGATTTTTTTGTCCCTATTGGATTGGAGTTAAATTAAGTAGTTATCAAAATTTATTTAATATTTTGGTGATTATGTTATATGAGAGCAAAGATGGCTAATAGCGAAATTTATATCTTCTTCCCATAGTAGGTGTGTTCTTACTAGCAAATTGAATCAAATTTTGATAATATGGTACCTAACAAGGAGTGGATGAACATTGAAGATCATTTAGGTGAAGACTATAAAAAAGGAGTAAAAAGTTTCTTGGACTATGCATTTACTAAGTTGGGAACAGAGACCACTCAATGCCCATGTGTCAAATGTGTAAACATTGAGTTTGGGATGCATGAAGAGGTTCAAGGGCACTTATTAGCTTATGGAATGGTCAAAAGGTATACATTTTGGTATCATCATGGGGAGAGATTTAGTAAGCCTAGTGTTGAGATAGATGATGAGAATGATATAGATGAATGTGATGAAATACATGGAATTTTGAGGAATTTATATCATGAGTTTAATGATTTAGATTTCTTAAGCCATGACTGTCAGGAAGAGGAGATAAATGGTGAGGCCAAAACATTTTATAGGCTATTGAAAGAGTCACAAGATCCTATTTATAAAGGATGTAAAACCTTAAAAATGACTGCATTGGTAAAACTTCTTCACATTAAGACTCTTGGTCAGTGGAGTAATGTATGCTCTTGCAATTCTTAAAAGATGAATTGTTACCAAATACATCAAATTTGCCAGACTCTTATTATGGAGCAAGAAAGCTTATAAAAGATCTTGGTCTTTCTTATAAGAAAATTGATGCATGTGTGAATGATTGTATACTCTACTGGAAGGAGGATGAAGAGTTAGACAAATGTAAGGTGTGTGGTGCATCTAGATAGAAAATTGAGAAGCGCAATGGGGAGAATAAGTATAGGTGTAATGGTAAAAAGTTATCTCAAAAGATATTACGATACTTTCCACTGAAGCCTAGATTGCAAAGGTTATATATGTCCTCTAAGATGACCTTTTAATGAGATGGTGGCATCATGATAAAAGAAAGAAAGAAGATACAGTGAGGCATCTAGCTGACTCTCCTGTATATAAATCATTTGATAAAATGCATCAATGGTTTGCTTTTAACCCATGCAATGTTAAGCTTGGCCTTGCTAGTGATGGTTTTTAACCTTCTGCTAATTCAAAAACATCATATACTATTTCGCCTGCCATCCTAATTCCATACAAATGCCTCTTAAATTATGCATGAAATAATCTAATATGATTCTTTCAATGCTTATACCTAGCCATGATAGTCCTGAAGATGCAATTGACGTGTATTTGCATCCTTTAATAGAAGAGCTAAAAAAGTTATGGGAGATTGGCGTTGAGACATTTAATGGATCAACTCCATGTCATTTCTAACTTCATCCAGCTTTACTTTGTGCAATTAGTGATTTCCCTACTTACGGAATGTTGTCTAAATGGAGTACTAAGGGAAAATTGGCATGTCCTTGTTGCATGAAGGAGACCTGTTCTACAAGGTTATCTAATGGCAACAAGAAATGCTGCATGGGCCATCGACGTTATCTGCTTTCAAACCATAAATTTCAGAAATAAAAAGATTTGTTTGATGGAACAATCGAGCATGATATACCTCCACAACCTTCTTCAATTGATGATATTCTTCATTAAACGCAAGACTTAAGAGTGTATGCTTGACAAAGGGTCCACATAAGAAGCTTAAAATATCCCATGATAAGGGGGGACGATTGGAATAAGAAAAGCATCTTCTTTCAGCTTCCTTACTGGGGTACACTTTTATTACACCATAATTTGGATGTTATGCACATTGAAAAAAATATGTGTGATAATATTCTTGGAACAACCATGAACATCAAAGGTAAGACTAAGGGTACTATCAAGCTGTGTGTGGATTTAGAAAGGATGGGATTAAGATCTAGTTTGCATTTGCTAAAAGATGTTGATAAGTTGAAGATGCCTCTTGTACCATATACTTTATCCCTTCCTAAGCACAAGTTTTGCCAGTTCTTGAAAGAATTAAAAGTTCCAGATGGATTTTCTTGGAATATATCTTATTATGTGAATATGAAGGAAGCAAAAATCTATTGTCTCGAAAGTTATGATTGCCACGTTATACTACAACATCTCTTACCACTAGCATTGCGGGGCCTTCTTACTTCATTAGTATGAGAGGGAATCATTGAGCTGTCAATGTTCTTTGCTATATTGGGTACTAAAGAGTGTAGGATGAAAGTCTCAGAGAAAATTGTGGCACAAATCCCATTACTGTATGTAAGTCAGAAAAGGAATTTCCTCCTTTTTTTGATGTTATGGAGCATTTCCCTATACACCTTGCTCATGAAGCTAAAATTGGCGGGCTAGTCCAATTTAGAAATATGTATACAATCGAGCAAACCGTGTATACATATAAATCTTGCATTCACAAACGGGCTTAACTAGAGGGCTCAATTACAGAGGGACATTTAGCTCATGAGTGTACAACACTTTGTTTAAGATATCTTCAAAGCATAGAGATGAAGTTCAACCATCTTCATTGAAACTATGAAAATTAGAATGAGCATGATGGTGGCTTATCAATCTTTAATAATCCTGGTCAGGGATTAGGAGCTCAAATAGTGCATACCAATATTAAGAAGCATAAGTTAGATGAAGCTCACATTTATCTTCCAAAGAATTGTGATGAAGTCCAACCTTTTCTAGAGTAAGTCTTATCTTTATAGTATTATTCCTCTTTTCCTAAGATCTTGGTGTACCTAAATAGTTTTCAACTTAAGTAGCTCTCATGTTTTGTTTAGAAAATTCTCTACAAGCCAAACATCAGTGCATTCACTGTATAAGGAGGAATGGTGTAAACACTTTAGGGAGTGGTTTAAGTGTGATGTAATTACCCAACATTACCTTAGAAATTTTCTTGTATACATGTGAATTAATGTATATATGATCAATATATTGTAAGTGATTTTTCTTAATAGGTGGCAGAATTATATGAGCATACGAAGACTAAGAAAATAGAAGATTTGCTATCATTGGCATGTGGCCCAACATAATAATCTTATAGTGGTTATATTGTCAATGGCTATAGGTTCCATGTTAAATAATGGGAAAAGAATTTGAGGGCCCAAAACAGTGGAGTGGTAGTGATCGAAAATACTAGGCAGGAAGACGACAATATAGACTTTTACGGGGTCTTGACTGACACACTTGAGCTACAATATCTTAGTGGGAAGCAAAGGGTGATGTTTCATTGTAAATGGTTTGATTCATATGATAGGTTGAGAGGAATCAACATGGATGAATATGGCTTTGTGAGTGTTAATTGCAATAGACAATTGAAATCTAATGAGCCATTTATGTTAGCTAGCCAAGCAAATCATGTGTTCTATGGAATTGATCATGTAAACAAAGATTGGCATGTGGTCCTCAAGTCCCTACCACAGTACTCTGGAGAAATCTCAGCATTAAATGATTCTAATTCGAACAATGCTGGTTGTGAAAGTGAAACATGACAACATGGTGAACAAGGGCTAGAAAGAGTAAAAAAGGAAGATGTTTACTTTATTCCTATGAAAATTTGATGTACTCTTTCTATTAATGGCATTCATGATGCATAATTACCGCTTTGAGGTTTAAATTTACTATTTATCAATAGTATGGACATTTGTTTTTCACATAGCAAAAATGTCATGTGAAATTTGCATTTTGATTCAGGGTCAGATTATCTCCTCAACTTCTGCTAACTTAGCAGGTGAGGTCAGTTTCTTCCCTCTGCCCATTGTCACACTCTCAAGGCACAACTCCGTAAGAAAAGTTTCTATTTCACTTTTTGTTTCAAGCACCTAGTGATAGTAAATTTGATTGTAGTCTTGTTCTAAGTTAACTTAGTTGTGAACCTATTTCTCTACATCATTTGTTACTAATCTATCGCAAACATGCTGTGATAATATTTTAGTTCTTAAATTATAAACTGTGATTTCTTTCAAACAATATTTTGAAGCACAAGTAAACTCACTTTTGATATTACAGGAAAATAATGAATTCCACGAGACTGGCGAATAAGCCAGGCATGCCAAGGTTTGATAAACCAACATTCTTGGAGCTTGGCATGCTAGCTAGAAGTCGTGGTAAGAAATTAAATGAATTATACACCTCCGAATGTAAGTATCTAGATTCCATTCAAAGGTTAATAATTCTAGGGCCCATTTCGGGATATCTATCGGCATAAATAAATGTGGTCGTTCATTTGTGTCACACTCTTCAATTGGAGCTAGTTCTAGTGCTAGAGATCCCTTCAATACAATTATGATTGCCCATAAACTCTATGCTTATTCTAGTGCTTCTGATCATGATGATGAGGACATTGACAATGAGGATATTAACGGTGAGGATGATGCTATATTATCATCAGAGGATGAGGATTTGGATTTGCATAATCCTCGATATATGAATGTTCTTCACCGTGAACTAGAGGAACATACTGATGAGACACGTACACCTCAAATTAGGGAAGACATAAGCATCAATGCTAATGAAACTGAGACACTTCAAATAGGGAAAGAAAGGAATAGCAATGATCAGTTTAATCTTTAATAGTTCTGTTTCATTTAGATGAAATAATATTCTCCACTAATCAATGTTTGTTTTATTATCAACCTATTCACAGGAAAAGATTATTCCGACAAGAGAACGATAGGTGAAAAAACTGGAAAAACATGAGGTAGAAATAAGTGCAAAGAAATTGCAAAGCCTAAACCTAGAGAGAAATTACCCGTGTAATTTTACAATAATCACACTGTTGGAGTTAATCAATGAGCTTTTGTTAGGCACTTGGGACTTATAGTTCACGATACAAACATGTGCGCTCTATGCACAAATGGAAGAATATTGGAGATAGAGAATTAGAATACATGTGGAGAGATATAACAGTACTATAGTTAATTCTTAAAGAGTTATATATATCATCTAATACAATATTGAGTTCTAATGATAGTATTTTATATCACTTTAGGATGTTTTCTCGAACGATGACATGGAATCATACCGTGAACATGTTCTTCTGCATATGTATGATTTGTGGACTAATTTGAGGTCCAATTTGAAGAGATACAACATAACGAAACCGAAAAGGACCTTATGGCAAGCTTTGGATCATGAGCCTAGTGGACTCCAAAAGGAGGAATATCACTGGTTGTTCACAGAGATCTGTTCAAAAGACCCATATAAGGTTTCAATGTTATATGCTTTTTTCTCTAGTTCCTAGTGACTACTTGTTTTCTAATTGACAACTGTTGTAGCTAAAATCTTTCTATTACTTTGAAATTTTTAAAATTTAGAAAGCAAGTGCCCGAAATTCTGCTAATAGAACTAACTATAAGAAAGAGAGGCTCCATAGAACAGAAAGTAAGCCATATCGACAAGTTGTATGGGAATTGGTAATAAAACTATAAAACTTGTTCAAAATTTCCTCTGCTTTTATATGAGGGAAAATATTTTGATTACTTGCTTCGAATTGTATAGGGTGCAAGTAGTGGAAATGAGCCGTCCTTTCTTCAAATGTTCCGTGAAACCCATAAAAGGGCAATGATCTTGGAACTCCAGAGATTGCTCAGAAATACGGATGTATGATATTGTTTTGTTATTTTTTTTGGGGCCAATTGCAAATATTAATGCTACCAGGCTATATATTTTAGGATGAAATCTAAGATATGATGGAAAAAGAGCCCTCTGTTTTGCATATGGAGGTAAACTTTATAAGTTTATATAAATGAATCCCAATAACATACTATTTAATGTCTTTATCTCACACATGACATTTCCTTTTCGACGTGTCGGTTGCTCAAAAGGTTTTCAAATCAAAATCTAGAGATTTAATGGTTGGCTGTGGAGGAGGAGTGAAGGCAAAAGATATAACGGGACCATCACATACTAGAGTTGAGCTTGAGGTAGAACTCAATGCTACTAGGAAAAAAAATGAAGTTCTTATTGATTGTGTAACCACAGACGAAGCAGAAAATGAAAATCTTTAGAATCGAGTGGAGTCTGGTGAAGCTAAAATGAGAAAGTTCAAGGATTGGGTTTCTAACCAGTTAAACATTACTAGTTCACCTTGTGCTAATATCGAAAATGGGAATCCAGGTTAGAAACCTAATATAAATGAACTAAAATTCCTTGTGAGTGTCTCTTGAATTCTAGGGTTTTGATTATTAACTTGATTACCCTGTTTCTATCGCTTTCTACTTTTCTTGATCATGGTTTTTTTTTGGGGCATTTTGATATATGTTGGTGGTTGTTTGGATTTCTTTCTGTTGTTTTCAGTGCAGTAATTCTCTCTTCTTTTTGACTTGATCGTGGACTTTCTCTGTCTATCTCTGTTTTCCTTTCAATTTCACCTCTATTACTTGCACCGATTGTGTTCACTTGTTGTCTAGGAGCTTTCTAATTCCGAACAATTAGAAAGCTGAGGATGTTGTAATTCTGGTTGTTAATCTTGCTGAGGATATTGTACTTCTACTGTTTTCAGTGTAGTAACTCTACCAATTAATATTGCCGTGGGTTATTGGCTACTGTTGTATTCATCTTAGTGTTATATTTTTTGGGTTTGATTTGGGCTCATCCATGTTGTTGTCTTATGTGATTGTTTAGCATGGGCTTTTTTTGGGTTTGGGGGGGGGATCGTCAATCGACTTGGTGGTGATAATCATAGGGATGATTAAAATGGTAGGTGGTGTATGATTTGATCCAAATGGGATAATGGGATTTGTGCTTGCATGGGTTAATGATTAGGCACAAAATTACATGGAGTTGAATTACTTGGTGTTATATCTTGTTATTGTCTTATGTGATTATTTTTGGATAAGAATTATTGCACTATAATTTCTCTTCTAACCTCAATATTTTGCTTTAATTTAGCTACTTTCTTGACCCAAGGAAAAAGCATATGAACTTGAACATGTATATTTAGCCACCCTGTAATTTCTCTTCTAACCTAAATAGTCATGTCACAAGTGAAAATCTGGTGACCCAATGTTTCCTTCTGCTTATCACACCAGGTGCATGAGAGGTTGTTCACTGTGAACTCCAAGATAGTTTGGGATTTAGACACTCACAATTTTACCTTGATAATATAGTTGTAGAGAATTACATGCATATAAATAATTATAAATATTTTTTCAATCAAACGTACCTTTAAAATTGTGTCCTATTCTATCTTTTCGGAAATTTACATGTCTATGCATTTGTGTTGTGTTGCGTCTGTGTTTGTGCTTTTCGGTTTTAATAAATCTGATCACTTACGCCTTGATAGATGTCTATGTCTGTGCATTTGGGAAATTTTTGTGTCTATGCATTTGGTGTACATACTTTTTGTAATCTCTCGCTTTATGAGTAAAGGTCTAATACTTTCTTTTCCTTTGATAGATACATGAAGATGTTGGATCTTCATTCCAAGTTCTAGTGTTGTTCTACTATTTGGCTACAAGATGCGAGATCATTAGTTTTCCCCTTTGTGTTTAGCCAACTTTTTATGTATTTGGACATCAAATTTAAAAACAACGTAACTTATCTAGTTTCTTGAATTGTTTCTAGAGTTAAGATGAATTAGGTATCATATATATAGTTTTGCTTTATAGCAAATATTTACAAACTAATTGTATTCCATTCAATAGATATATAAAATTGGCATTTCTACTATTTCCTTGAGCTATTTAATCCATTTTGCCATTATAGTGATTATACGCCTGAAACTAGCTCAACAGAATTATTAACGACACAAATAATTGGTTGCTATCATTAGGTACTTACGATTTTCAACAATAAAATATTTTGTTGTTAATCTTTATTGAAACAATAACGACTACGTAAAGTTGTCGCTACGGATAACGTTATAAATTTTTTCAGTTCTAATTTCATAAATAAACGATGAATAATATGGTTGCTATTATTATTTTTTTGTCGTTCATTAGTTAACCAATAACGATAATATTTGTTTCGTTGATATTACAGTAACAATGAAAATTTTCTAAGTCGTCGTTAAAACTATTAACGATATACCAATAATGACCAATGACGGCCAACATTTTGTTGTCGTTAAAGCCTTTAACGGTGGAAAATTATGCTTTTAACGACCAATTTTTTCGTCGTTAGAAGCCTCTTTTCTAGTAATGGTTTTATCATCCTTAAACCCTCATAAGACCGCATTCCTTCACTTGAGAGATCAAGGAGTTTAAAAGGCTTGTTCCATATGCTAAATATAATTGTGATGCCTATGAAAAGGTGATTTGCTCATATTTTACTTGAGGATGAGCAAAATATAAGTGTGGGGGTGTTTGTTCGGTGCTCACAAATAGCCTCTGCTGTAGTTAATTATTAGTATTTTGTAGTCTGTAGGGATAGACGAGAAAAAGTTCTAAAATGGAGCAAGGACCAACCCATTTTGAACTTCAACTGATTGATCGTACCAAGTGAGCTGACTAGGGAGTGCCAAACTATGCAAGATGTGCTACAAAGCAAAAAACTGAAAAAAGTGAATACAGTAATTTGGCAAGGGGTCCTTTGCCACGTGGCACGACCGTGCCCCTTCTATTCTGTCTTTTTTTCGAGTGATGTAAGCGCTATAAAAGGGGTTTTTGGATATTTTTAGGTTTTATTTAAGTTTTTAGCGGCTATTTTCTCTCTTTAGCTTAGCATTTGTAAACACTTTGCTCTCCAGTGATGAAATTTAGAAAACTTAAGCATTTGATTGAGTTTGTGCAGTATTGTTGTTGCTCTTCTTTATTAGTGCACAATCTCACTTTCTCTGTCCCAAATTTCTCCAAATAATACATTTTTAAGCACCCTATAATAATTCCCAAATATGGGGTTTGATGATTTGGTGTTGCGGGGAGATTTTAGTATCACTGCCAAAGGATTTGAGCCCCAAGTCTACCTCTCAAAACTTAATCATCCTTTCTCTTCATTCCCCTTTGTCCATCTTCATTGTTAATATAACAACATTGGGTTGGTTATTTTCAAATTTGAAGAATCTATAGTAGAGGATCAAATTGAGAAATAATTATGGTGTTAAGAGATCGAATATAGATAAGAAGTTTGCTTGGCCATAGAAATTTTCTCATCAATGAACGTTGAATATTAGGTAATTTTCTCTCACTTTTTTTTATTGTTTTTATTTAGCATGACTGTCAATTTCGGCTAATTTGTCTTTTCAAGGGTGATCTCTTGAGGATTATTGGAGCTATGTTGGTGGCCATGTGAAGCCAAGGGACCATGTCCACCCCTAGATCACCCCATTTCATGTGTGCAATGTGTTACTCGGTTGTACTTAGTTCTTAGCTAGGTTAGTTTAGTTTTCTTTATTATTGCTTTACTTTGAGCCCTTATTTGTAGAGAAAGCAGATTAAATTTGCATTTAAGAATATTTTAGTACAGTTAATGAAATCCAAACCCTATTCCCAATCAAGACCATCTAACTTAAATCATGCATCATCCTTGGGGATGACTTTTCATCCTTCCTTACCCTTAAAAATCACACCAACAATCAATGCATACAAACATACATACATACATAC
>NCQV01125833.1:9805-21339 GCA_002740545.1 Lophocereus schottii
GATTTAAATTAATAAAAATGGATTAAAGTAGATTAAAGTATATATTTTTTTGTTGAAGTGAATTGAAGTAGACTGAACTTAGTTAAAGTTAGTTGAAATTTGTTAATTTTTTTTGTATGATAGGTTGAAGTTGGTTAAATTTGGTTGAAGTAGATATTTTTTTATTAAAATTGATGAAGTGGGTTGAAATACGTTAAAGTAGATTGAAATTGTCAACTGAATTATCATAGAAGAGACAAATGTTTACCATAAAAAGGAATGTGAGCTCAAAATTTAGAAATAAGTTTATTTTAATCTTTCCCATCCGATAATGAGGTTTTGATCCAAAATGCTGAATTCATTTTAGTAGCAAAAAATATCGCTTGATTTGTTTAAGTGACGAAAACTATTGACTGAGATGCTGTGATGAAAATTAATATTGACCAAATGAAGAAATTTTAAACTTAAAATCTGGATTAATTTGAGCTTGTTTTAATCATTTTTATTGGATAGTTATCTTTTATTCCGACCATTGAAGCTGTTTTAGTGATGAAAAATATCAAATTAATTGTTTAAATGGTGAAAAATGTTGATTGAATTATCATAATGATGATAAATTTTACTAAATGAGAGGATATTGAGTTCAAAATATAGATTTGAGTTTAGTTTAATCTTTCTCATCAGATAGTCAAATTTTGATCCAATGCATTAATACTATTTTAATGGAAAAAAAGGTCAACTGAATCGTTTAAGTAGCAAAAACTGTCAATCAACTTGTCGTAGCGGACATAAATAATGATTAAATGAATAAATGTTGATCAAATAAGATAATGTTGGGTTCAAAATCTGAATTTGTTCTTATTTTAACCTTTTTCATTGCAAAGTCAAGTTTTGATTCGATCCATTAAAGTCATGTTTTTGCTCTTCAATTCCAACGGACTACATGGTCAAAGAATTAAAATGTAAAAGCAGAAAAATCAACTTCATTGCTTTTGAAAAAGAAATTCTACATTTTCCTCCATTAGAGTGAAAGTGATTTTTCTTAGAAAACGATCCTATATTCTTTATTATACAAAACAACGAAAAGAAAATGATTTTTCGAAGGACCATTTGCTCCCAGCCAAATGTTACCTAGACTTATGTTCTTTTTTGTCAACATTCACATAGTTTCAGATGTCAAGACTTGGATAAGGTGGGTTATTTATTTGTTTATTTATTTATTTAGATGGTAAGTTGGGTCACTTTGTTAGGCATCGATCTCAAAGAACCAAGTGCAGCGTGAGATAATGGGGCATAATCCATGTCCACGTTTGATTGAAGGTCATATGCAATTCCACACATAAGGGATTTGAGAAGCAGTGACCAGATTTGATCTTGCTGCCCCCAAATTGTGGGCCCTTAAAGTAATTGCTAGGGGCTATTTAGTTGAATTCTTCACGGACTAACTTACGACTGTTACTAGTAAGGGTGACTCTCCAATCAATGATTTTAAAATGTAAAAAAAAAGACATATTATAAGAATCCTATTTAATCAATCACATTTTAGTGTCTTTTTGCTTCATTTTTTAAAGAGCACTCTTTTATTTTTTTTTTGGATAATCAATGGACATTAACTTTTTAAATGACAACTCTAGATTAAAATTTGAAACAATCACCGATAAGAAAATACAATGGTTTGAATCATCATCGATTATCCGGCCACAACACAAATCTAAGGCAATAGCCTTTGTGAGGCAACTCAAACCTCTCATTGATGCCATGAAATTTCATCTCGTGGGCTAGAAATTTATTGAGCTCTAATTTCTATAGGGAGAATATGTAATTCAGCTGTATTTAGATACCAATTTGCATAGACTGGCTTTTAGCACTATTCTAGATTTAGGGATTGTAAGCAGACAAATATGCGTTGTTATTGTACGTACCTTGTCAAAATTCCCTTTGGTGAGAGTGGAGTACTGTCAAATCTAGGCATGACTCCTTCACAGAAAGAAAATTAAGTTTTTGCTGTTGTGCAGGACATGATGCGAGTTTAGGCTCACTTGTGAGTTTGGTCTATCCACTCCTAACGTCACCATCTTCCCTTAATCCTAAACTCCAATAGCCATGCAAGATCATGATACCATATATTGTACTCCTTAAAGACATGTTTAATTAATTAGCATTGGTCAATGGATCGTTAGGTTTGAGTTTGATTTTGGTGTGGCTTTGTATAACATGTCTGGTTGATGAAATTTGGACCACAATAGGCCAATTGGATTTTGCTTATAGTGTTCTTACCGTATCTTAGGTATTAACTTGTGTGTGGTGTTTAGTTGCTTGGTATTGGAGAGGTCTAACCTTTCGGTGTCTAATCATTATAGCCACAGTTTCAAATCCAGCGTATAGATCCATTAGTTTGACATTGGTAAAAGATTGAGACCTTTCGACAATAAGAATAAACCTCTTTGACCAAGGAAGCCAAGCCCTCACACTCAAAGCAATTTACACCCCCATCTCTCTGTAGGCACTAAAAAAATATTTATGTTGTACCAAAATAAAATCAAATTAATTATCTGGACTAACCCTGCTAACTAATTTAATCAAGCCCAAAAGTCTCTTAAGTCAAAGCCGAAAAAACTTTCAAGTTGAGGCTCAAAAGACTCTCAATTCGAAGCTCAAATGGCTCTCAAGTCAAGCCTAAGACGAAGCCCATATGACTTCCAAGTCAAGGCTTAGTCAAAACTCAAGTCAAAGCGCACATCAAGGCTCAAGGCGATTACCAAATCAAGTCACGACCTAAAGTGCAAACGACTTTCAAGTCAAAGTGCGGTCGAAACCAAGTCAAAGTCAAAGGTCAAAGCCTAAGTCGACTATCAAGTCAAAGGTCAAGGCCTAGATCGACTCCCAAGTCAAACGTCAAACGACTCTTAAGTTAGCATTCGGTCAAAACTCAAGGCGACTTCCAAGTCAATTCTCGGCCCAAGCTTGAAAGATTTCTAAGTCAAAGTCAAAGTTAAAGTCAAAGCAAATGACTCTTAAGTCAAAGCAATTCAGGATGAGGCCTAATCGAAGGTCCAAAACCCAAGTCAATGTCCATCTTGACTTTCAAGGGGGAGGCGGAATTTCTCCTATAAATAGGACCCTATCCCCCCTTAATGAAAAAATTTTTGACGAATCTATCCAACACTCAAATACTTTCTTTTTCAAGAAAGACAACTAGCAAATTGAGCGCGACACGCATATATCATTCTCCCTTGAAGATCAAAGACTTGCCTTGATTGAATCAAGCCTTCAAAGCCCTCTCTCAAGCTCAAGTTCATTCAAATTCAACAAGGAGGTCGAATCAGAGGATCATACATATTGCATCCAACAGAGATTATACCCATATATTCAAATTAATATAAAGATTCAATTTTGTATTCAAATTCCTGCATAATTCATTTTAGACTTGAAATTTGTGTTTACAAATTTGGCACGCTCAGTGGGACCTCTCTAACTCTCATCTCTTTCTCCGAAAGATCAAAACTTTTTCAAGTTTCAAGACCATCCCTTCAAAAGAAGACATGGCCACAAAGAAGGTTACCGCACAAGCTTCAAAGAAGAAGAGCACAAGATCTCTCTTTCGTAGACCCTATGAAGCGAGCGTCACTTTTAGCAGGCGCGCACACAATGGAGACCAGGAGCATGGCAAAAGGTGTTGCGCCAATCACTGCTAGGCAAACAGTGTCACTCCCATCCTAACTCTAAGGCTTGAAGACGCAGCAAAAGGTGCCCTCTTGGATGGATGAAATTCAAAACCTCCAGTTTCACTCTCTAGTCTGCAAGATGAAGACTATTACAACAGTAACTCTTCTTCGCCCTCACCAAAGGGGGTGCCCATGTTAGAAACTAAAGTTGAATTCTCCAAAATTATTGTCATGCTAGCCATGATGAGAGCCTCAACCACTCTGAAAGAGAAGACGGCTAACATGAAGAACATCCTAGAAAAACTCACAAGGAAAAGCAAAGAAAAGGAAGCGCGTATCAAGTTTCAAGAACAAAAGATTGCTCAACTGACCAAGAAGTCAGGAAAATAGTCAACTCAATCTTCTTCAAAGGATTCAGAGAGTGAGGACTATAGGAAGGTGTTAGTCCACACTGAGGCTTCTGACAGTGAGAAGTAACCAAAGAAAGGTGTTACGCCTAAAAATGTTAAGTCCTCTGGATCAATGACTATTCAGTAAATCTAAGACTTGATAGTAAATGCTATTAAGGCACAGCTAGATAAAGGTTCGAGCACAACTCACCTTTACACCAAGTCTTACACCAAGAGGGTTGATGCTCTCTGCATGCCCCACGGTTACCAACCCCCCCAAGTTCCAATAATTTGATGGACAATGTAACCCAAAACAGTATGTTGTATATTTCATTGAGACACGCAACAATGCTAGGATTGATAGCGACCTCATAGTGCAGTAGTTCATCAGGACATTAAAAGGTATTGCCTTTGACTGGTATACCAATTTAGAGCCTGAATTCATTGATAGCTGGGAACAAATGATTTAAGAGTTCCTCAATAGGTTCTACAGCACTCAATGCACTATCAGTATGTCTGAGCTGACAAACACAAAATAATGGAAAGATGAGCCAGTTCTTAACTACATCAACCATTGGCGCGCACTTAGCCTCAAGTGTAAGGATTGACTGTCTAAAGCTTCCGTCGTTGAAATGTACACCCAAGGCATGCACTGGGACTTGTTGTACGTCCTACAAGTCAGCAAATCTAGAAGTTTTCAAGAATTGGTGACCAAAGCACATGACATGGAGGTGACTATAGCTAGTTGTCGCGACAACTTCTTTTTTTCTACTAAATCAAAGAAGGACAAATTTGAACTCGAGAAGAATGTTAACTTTTCTAAGAGTAGGATGAAAGAAGTGATGTCCACTTCTACAAGTCAGCCAATTTGCATTACGGGAAAACCAAAACTAGAGGGCAACCAGAGCTCATCGTTCAAGGTTGCAACAAAGAAGCGCCCCACACTAAAAGAGTTTCAGGAAAAGAAGTATCAATTTCCTAGACTCAGATTTGTCAGGCATACTAGATGACTTGCTTGAGAAGGGTGCCATCGAATTGCCCGAGCCAAAGCATCCAGAGGAAGCTAGGATGACCATCAACCCCAAATACTGTCGGTACCATAGAATCGTTAGTAACCTCTTGAAAAGTACATTACACTCAAGGAGCACATCATGCGACTGGCTAGGAAAGGAAGAATCATTCTAGATTTGAATGAAACTACAGAAGCTAGCTACATCATAGTGCAAGAGGTTGATGAGTCAGATTCTAAAGTAAATATCACTGAAGTGCCAAAGGCCTTAAGAGAATGCTTTGCAAAAAGCTTCTTTGATTGTATAGCCACCTACACGACCTCATGTTCCGAATCTGACGATGATGAGACAAATGAAGAACTAAGTATCCCTCTCAAAAGAGATTGACATGAGATGTTGGGGGAAGCTCTTTGGGCATACCAAACCACATATAGGATACCAACACAGTCAACCCCCTATGCTTTAGTGTATGGAGTAGAAGCTACCCTGCCATTGGAAATTCAACTTCTATCATTGCATATGGCTATACAAGAGGGTTTGAGTCAGGATGAAAACCACCAACTTCGCTTAGCAGAATTTGAGGCCCTCGATGAGAAAAGACTCCAAGCTCAGCAGAAGTTAGAATGCTATCAGGCTCGCCTAGCTCAAGCATTCAACAAAAAAGTGCAAGCACGTTCGTTCTAAGTTAGGGATCAGGTGCTTCCACTGAAGAGGCCAATTATCATAACCCATAAGACAGGAAGCAAATTCGCTCCAAAATGGGAAGGAGCTTATGTTGTCTGTGAGGTATACTCGAACGGTGCCTGCAACATAGTAGATGGACTAGGGGTTCAGGTCAGACCAATAAATTGTAAGTTCTTGAAATGCTACTTCCCTTGAGGAAATGTTTGCCGTGCTCCTGAATAAAAGCTTAAATTGTTCACCAAAAAGAAAAAAAAAGAGAGAAAAGACAAACCCAAAGTTCACGTTAAAACCAAGAAGACTCCCAAACAAGAGTCTAAACTGTTTACACATTCAAAAAAGAAGGCTCCTAAACAAGAGCTTAAACTATTCACACATTCAACAAAGAAGGCTCCTGAACAAGAGCCTAAACAATTCACACATTTAAAAAAGAAGACTCTCGAATAAGAGACTAAACTGTTCATACATTCAAAAAGAATACTCCCAAATAAGAGACTAAACTGTTCACACATATCAAGAAAATGTTGACTCCTAAATAAGAGCCTAAACTATTCACTCAAACCAAAACCTTTGCACTACTCTTGATTCGCAAGAGTATAAACTATGAATGGCAAAACAAATGAAAAAAAAAATGCTTTGTTGAACTACATGATGACTTGATCTTGTTGGAAATTACAAGTACCCATAGTACGTAGGCAGCTTGGTTAGCAAATCACCAAGTGCAGTCAAACACATCACACACACAATAAGGGAGAGCATGAAAGAAAAGAGATCAAGGACATCACCTTTCTGCCGCCAAGCTGCTCTTCGTGACTTGTACTACTTTTAGTGTGTACGATCCCATTTTAGGCCCAAAAAGGTCTAACTATGAAATGGTGTTCGCAAGTGGTTCTTCAAGCCTTCTTACCACTTTTTGGGTATGTACGATCCCGTTTTAGGCTCCAAAAGGCCTAACGGTGAAATCGCATTCGCAAATGGTTCTTCAAGCCTTCATACCACTTTCAGGCGTGTAGGTTTGCATTCTATGTTTTAAAATATCTAGCGACAAACCATTTTACAAGTAGTTCTTGAAGTCTTCATACCACTTTCAGGAGTGTAGGTTTCCATTCTAGGTCTCAAAATACCTAGCGAAAAACCATTTCACAAGTAGTTTTTCAAGTCTTCGTACCATTTCAGGCGTGTAGATTTCTGTTCTAGGTTTCAAATACCTAGCGGCAAACCATTTTACAAATGGTTCTTCAAGTCTTCATACCACTTTGAAGCATGTAGGTTTCCGTTCTAGGCCCTAAAAGGTCTGGCGGCAAACCATTTTGTAAGTAGTTCTTCAAGTCTTCATACCACTTTCAGGTACGTAAGTTTCTGTTCTAGGCCTCAAAAGACCTAGCGGTAAACCATTTTGCAAGTGGTTCCTGAAATCTACATACCACTTTCAGGCGTGTAAGTTTCCGTTATAAAAGGCCTAGTGGCAAACTATTTCGCAAGTAGTTCTTCAAATCTTCATACCACCTTTGGTGTGTACGATCCTGTTTTAGGACCCAAAAGGGCTAATAGTGAGATCGCGTTCGTAAGTGGTTCTTCAAGTGGCTTGCCAACCTACTGTTCATACCAAAAGTATGTTATTTTTAAGGTACCTTCACACCTATTTTATGCTCGTTATAATCGTATAATTAAGGTTTTCATTTGATTTTATTTTGCTTTGTAGGCTTTGAATCAATGTGGAAAACTGCAAGGAAATGTGGGAAAAAGATGACGAAAATGTCAGGAATGGAAAATGGGGCCAAATTGACTCATAACCAGGCCAAAAATAAAACCAAAAAACCGACACAATTGTAGAAGAACCAGCCCAACTCTCTTTGTTACCCCAGGGACGTGCGAGGCACGCGACCCTTTAATGCCCCCCTCCCCTTCACTCTCTCTCTCTCCTCTCTGTTAAGGAAACCCGAAGCCCCAACCTAGAGAACCCGAGACATCACCATGTCTTCTTTATCCTCATCTCTTCCCCATCTCCTCTATCTCTATCTTCGAATCTTCACTGCCACAATGCCAGCACACAATGCCAGCTCACCATCGTTCCCAACCATCACCGGAATTCTCGTATCAAAGCCAGCTTCCCTCAATCTCCACCGTCCACGCCATCTTCGATTCAAGGGTTGAGATTGAAGCTGAGTTCGTGTATATATCAAGCTAGCGACGCCATTGAAGGGGAATTTTAGGTAATTTTAGGTTTTTGTCTAGGTTAGGTCTACGTTGTTACGTTTAATTATGAGTTTTCTCTGTTTTCGAATTCTAGGGTTTAGTACTTGTTTCCAGATTGAATTGCAGAGTATTAGTTCTAGAATTCGAGTTTTGAGGGTAAGAGATTTTTAGGTTTGAATTAGTTCTTATTTTCGAAATTTCAACTTGAATCATATGCTTTCGTTCGAATTTCAGAGTTAGGATTTGACAAACTCGGTTAGGATTTGATGTCAGAATGGATTTTGGGTTTTGAATTTCATATAATACTGCTACAATTCTGAGTTTCCTAGTACTAATGCATGAATTTAGTTTGATTTTGAGGTTGGTGCTGTTGCAAAATTTCGTTCGTAATGCCCTCCTCCCCTGTTCTCATTTTGATGAAAATGGTGTTGCGTTTCTGGGTTCATGAGTTGCTGGGCTCAAGAGACCTCTGTTTTGGGGTTGAATTCCAGATTTGGGTCGAAAAGTTGTCGGTTTGAATTGCTCAGTTGCTCTATTCTCGGCTTCTCCCCTATTGCTTTGTACTTGTTTGTTCAAGGTGACTTGGGTTTTCATTATTTGCTGCTTGATTGCTTGGGTACTTTGATGCTATGTTATCATAATTGAGAGAATGAGTTTGGAACATTGATTGATGTTGGATTATTATTGGAAGTGGATTGAATTGTTTGTACCCCTGATTTGTCATGATTTCCCTCACCCCGGTTCAGAATATGCATTTGTTTTGCTAAGAATGAGTGGAAGCTTTACTTGTTATGGATTTCATCAATCTAGTGTATGTTTTTCCCTGCCGGCTTCTTCATATTTAACTTCATTTGTTTAATTAATCTTCAATCCTAGTTTAAAGGTTATTCAAAAGGGCAGTAATTAGGCTACTATGTTTTGTCTATTTAGTGAACTCTTCGATGAGCTTAAAGTTAGTTCAATTTTGCTCCATTACCATTTAAAATAATGATTTAAATTGTTTAAGGTTTTAATTAGTTCGTAATGATACTAGATTAGTTGTTTTTGCATTTAGCGACCTCAATATCAACCTCGTTCCTGAGGACACGATCCTCAAGTACTACAACGAAAGTTGTACGCTTGCAGCCCTTTTTATTTAAACTCTAAATTTTCCCAACACCTCCGGAAGAGACTGCACAAATGCAACAAAAGAAAGGGAAAGGGTCTCGGCATACAAAAACCGTACAAGCTACAAAAAATGCGATCTTTCAACAGGCATGACGTTGCAACAACGAAAGAATGCGACCACAAATGAGCGTGACATTGCGACGCCACAAGCAAGCGTGAAGGTCTTTCAACATACACAGTCTATGAAAGCATCAACAATGCACGAGAAGACCTTTCAACAAAATAAATTGACTTCCTTTGGATTCATTTCGACCAAAGTTACCACGCCTATGGTTATCAAAAAACTAGCAAGCTTTTCAAAGCACAGCCTTGCAAATTTCAAAGGGCCAAGCAATAAGATACAACAAAGAGAAGGCATGACACTCTTTCACTAGATATGACAAGGGTTTCATCCAATCGAAAGAAAAGAAAAACATAGTATTGTCCGGGGAGTACACTCGATCGCGGCAAGCAAATGGCTGGGCATTAGTCTTCTCTATTCGTTTAAGTCCAAAACAAGTGTTTATCTTCACCCCCAAAGATGATGAGTCCATAATCCCAAGTCAATTCAGGAATGCCTCAAACGGTGTTGTTAACTTGCTTGCCACTCATGAGAACCAAGTTTTCTTATCAGATTCTGATGAAGAGAAGACAGATAAAAAAACCAAAGCAAAAGAGGAAAAACATAAGACATCAGGGGTAGAAGCGGTAATTCTAAATGATCTACCGCCTGCACCGTGTCTACAAACCTCCTGGGAATTGTTTAGGCAGAAAAGAAAAACGCTCGCCAGATCTACTGTGGTTTTGAACAATTCTAATCAAGCGCTGAGGCTCCTCTCTTCATCTGATTCGTTGAAGTACAAATGTCCAATTCTTGGCTTTTATTATTTGAGTTCAAAGAAAGATATGATAGGAAGCAAATGCTGGAATAAAAAAGGAAAAAAACAACTTTAGGCATTTTATCAAACATCTGGTGTGAACAATCCAGAATACCACAGGAGGCATAAAATTGGATAAAACTCCTACCAATATCCACTGATCAGAGTTCGGCATTTTGATTTTAGAGCTCCACAATCTTAATAATGGTGTCCTCACCTAAAAATGACATTGTTTCCGTCAACGAAGGAGCCAGAAATCCACTGGCATCATCATCCATGCGCCTCCAGCTTCGACTCCTCATCAACAACTAGCCGATGTTGGCACCAGCGGAGCTGCTTCGGAAGGCTTCGAGAAGCCGCCGTTGTAGAGGACGAGCAGCGACAACCCCGACTGGGACGCCACTGTGAGACTGCTGGGCGGCAATGTCCGACATCGGCATCGAAGCTCGAGGGCTGCAGCAAGCCGGGCGGTGGTACGAAAACCAGCAGAGGTGGTGCTCATCAGGTGGCAGTGGCTTTAGATGGTGGTGATGTGCACCCATGGTGGAGTCGTCATGAGGAAATTATGAACAAAAGAAAAAAGGTGCACACTGGTAAAGTGAAGAAGGAAATTATGAATAAATGCAAACCATATCTTCACCAAGGAAATGATAAGCTGAAGCCTTGGGGTGCCCATATCTTCATCAATTAACCAAAAAAAAAAAAAAAAGAGGAGGAAAAAAAAGGGTTGGGCTTGAGGATGATTGCATTGGAAATAAGGTCCAACACTCAAACTTGGCTATAATTGAACGTCGGACTCAAACATGGTCATTGAGGAAGCATGGTTAGTGGTCCAAGTGAAGAAGTTTGATATATGTTAGAGAGCTAAATATCATCGAACTCAAAGTATGGCCCAAATAGCGCATATAATTGAACGGTTGCACAATTTTGGGTGACACAATGTAGGACCATAATATAATTTTGGGTGCCAAACATCAAGTTGACAAGTTGGCCAGGCAAAGGCTAAACGAAATAGGACGATGCTAACAGTTGGGTCCTTGCAATTCATCATGATCCACCTAAAAAAAAGGGGACGCCTAAAATGGCACGTTTCCCAAAAAAACAAATCGAGATGTTGGTCACGTTCAAATGACAAGTCTCGTACGTGACCTTGTTTCAAGGGGGCAATTTATAGGCATTGAAAAATTATTCATGCCGTACCAAATAAAATCAAATTAATTATCTGAACCAACCTTTTTAATTAATTTAATCAAGTTCAAAAGACTCTCAAGTCAAAGTCGAAAAGACTCTCAAGTCAAGCCAAAGACGAAGCCCAAATGACTTCCAAGCTAAGGCTCAGTCAAACCTCAAGTCAAAGTCTAAATCAAGCCTCAAGATGACTACGAAATCAAGTCATGACCTAAAGCTCGAACGACTTTCAAGTCAAGGCGCAGTAGAATCTAAGTCAAAGTGAAAGATCAAAGCCTAAGTCAAATACCAAGTCAAAGGTCAAGGCCTAGATTCCTAAGTCAAACGTCAAACGACTCTCCAATCAGCATACCGTCAAAGCTCAAGGCGACTTCTAGGTCAATCCCCAGCCCAAGCCCAAGA
>NCQV01125854.1:0-12630 GCA_002740545.1 Lophocereus schottii
CTCATCCTATCGCTTCCGCTATTACTGTTGCTCTAATATTTTTCCTAACAATACAAAATATGATTCCCATAATAGGGTTCTCAAAATGGCACTAAAATACAAGTGTGTCAGTTTTTGGTCTATTCTTCACAGTTTTGGTAAAACGACCCTAACTTTTTCCACAAACCTCAGATTAAGGAAATTCAAAATCGATTTGAAGGCTAACACACTGAACTATCTATCCACCAAAAATCATAATTTTTCTATGGGTCGATCATTACCAGTTTAATCCCAAAATCTATCCTGTTTTTCTGAAATTTTTAGCTCTCACTATTTTAACTTTTTTCCTCTCTTTTCACACAAATTCTCACTTGAAATCATTCCAAATCACCGAAAACATCATCATAATCATCAATAAAACTAAAGATTTCAAAATCAAATACAATCAATCCATAAACATTGTTTTAACTTAAGCTTGCATGCACATGATCATCCCTAAACCCTAGCATGATTCAAACTCAACTCCACCATAATCAATACCAAAATAACTTTTATTCTTATCAAAATATCATGATCAATGATCATAAACATCAAAACAAGAATCAAAACTAAAATAAAAATCAAAACCAACAAGATCAAGTTCAAGATTACTCATTTTGAGTTTAGAAAAAGCAGAAATAGAGGTAATATTTGATGGTTTGAGGATGGAGGATGGTGGCTAGAGGTGGTAGGGTGTTGTGGGAGGTCGGAGGTGACCGAAAATTGGCCGAAAACTGGCCGGAACAGTGCTGGAATAGCGCTAGCTGTGTAGAGGGACAGACAGGAGACAGACAGGAGACAGAAACTGGGTCTGAAGCTTTGGTTGTGAATTTTTGACTTATCAAACAGTACTTGGCTAAAATTTTATCAAGAAAAGTGACTATTTAGCTAACCGTGGTTAAGTTTAAGCATGGCAATTAGTTAGGTTAATAAGCAAACTTGTTGGGCTTCAAATTGGACCAAAAAAAGTTGGATTCGGGAATAAAATGCTTCGTAACAATAACGTTTTTGCACAACTCAAAATTAAATTTTTGCAAGGTTATAATAATAATAATAATAACAACAACAACAACAATAATAATAATAATAATAATAATAATAATAATAATAATAGTAATAATAATAATAATAATAACAACAACAACAATAATAACAACAACAACAATAATAATGACGATGATGATGATGATGATGATGATGATGATAATTTCTTAAACCGTAATTATCGAGGCCTACTATTGATTCACCCGATATTTAATTAATCAACAAAACTTGAATTAACAATCAATAAAACTTGAATTGTAAAATGGGACCTAAATGAAATATCCCCCAACCGGGATTATTACAACAACAACAACTCCCAGTGTGGGTCCCGCATTCACGGGGTCTGGGGAGATCCAGCTGTAGGCAACCTTACCCCTACCGGTATTTCTACCCGTAGAGAGGTTGATTCCTAAAGACCTACAAAACAAAAGATCTTTTGGAAAAGGTTTAAAGGGAAAACGAAAGCAAACCAAAACCAGGGAGGGGAAATAAGTCGAAGAGTAGAATAAACAAGGACTAGAGACATACCTCAATTCGTCAGGGGCACTAGATGCCGTCATAATTTGGTGTAAGTGAATATGATAAATATGATAAATATGATATGATAAATATGATAAATAAAAGCGAAAAATTTAAATGACATAAGGTAATTCAGTAAATATATAAATTGAGTGTAAGTGAATTAATAAACATAATTTGGTTAAACAAATAATCATGAGTGATTAAATCCATAAACATGATAAATTAAATGAATAAACGTAATTAAATAAATAAATAAATATGATTTAAATAAATAAATATGGGTTAGGGTTGGGTTATTACAACCTTCCCCTTTTAAAGAGTTTCGTCCTCGAAATTTATGACGCTTGCCAAATGTATGCAATGCTGTTTTAAACACATATGGGCCATTGATTCCCATTACTTTCCTCTGAAGAGGTATAATTTGCCCAATATACTCCGACTAAGGGAGTCTATGTATTGTATAACTGCTTAATTTCATGTTTTAGTAGTAGATCCGAATATTTCTCATACAATAGCCTCAATAAACCCAATTGATTCAAAATTGATATTCTCTTCGAAAGAAAAAAACCTTTTTACTAGTGAGGAGGTGCTCACTACTGGTTCATCCCCTTGTCCACTAATGTAAACTGTTATTTACCTTGATAAGTATTCTGATGCTATTACAAGCTATAAAATACGTTATATACGTGTTCAGGTTCAATAGGTAGGTGCAGTCAACAAGTTGCAAGATTTAACTTTTCAATAAATCATAAGGCCCTATGTAACTAGTCTCTAATTGTCCTTGGATAGTCGGTCTCTTACTACCTTAACTAGAAAAGCCTTTTGAAATACTTTATAACCTATCTGAGACTTTGGTTACTTCTTTGTTTTACCAGTGCAACTCTTTTGTCGACCTTGTATCACCTCAACATCTACTTGAATTTTTCCTCTTAATGCTTGCTTAGGTTAGCTTTGACCTTATACTCAATGTTTCTTCTGACTCACTCCAATATAACTAGACAGTGCTTGAGATTATGCTCTTGTCAAAATGTCCTCATCTGATATTCCTAATGCATTACATGATCTCCCCTCATCAGACTGCTCAAGGATCTGATCCCGGTCGATATGGGCAATGAAATGACCATAGTTAGGGATGAGAGTGATGAAATTTTAGCCAAGCGAATCATTAAAAGAAATGAACAATGAGATTAAGAAAGGCTAATAAGGAAGAGATTATCATGGGGTGGTTAGAATAAAGATAACCATAAGTGTATCATGAATTCTGAAATATAATGCCACAAGAATTGTGGTTTATAAATATGGATAATAAAGGGTCCAATAAATAATCAATCAAGGAGAAAGATGGCATGGTTATACTCGGATTTAACTGATAAATTGGAAATAAGATGACAAGCAACTGAGTTTCAACTAGGTGACTTTATAGCTATAAGCAAAAAGATAAGCGCAATAGATAGACGCGATAGGCAATGTGTAATAAAAAGATAGATAGATTGGATAAACAAAGTGTAATAGATAGACAAATAGATTGGACAAGCAAAGTCTAACAGATAGATAAATGGATTGGATAAGTAAAGTACTAATGGATAGATAAATAGATTGAGCAAGTTATAATAGGAACATGCCTTTACTCATATGAAGTCAATTCGAGTACAATAATCAGAGTAAATAGAGAATGCAGAAGTTTATTTATCAGAATATAAGATATATGTATGGGAGTTGAAATTCAAAATAAAGAGAGCAATGGGATTATGACAATTACAATCACCCACACCAATGAGAGTTGAATTACATTATGATTCAGAGTAAGTTAACGAGCTTATCATTATGAATAAATGAGATGTAAGGTAGATGTGTGAATCAGCTCTCAACGAAATGAACTATAACTCATGATCATGAAATAAAGATGGTGAAGGTCGAGAGCACTGGAATGTTGACAACCATATAAGTTTGAACAAAAAATGTATGACACATTTAACAATGGGTTTGCAAAGACATGGAAGATCACGCTGATAGAAAATATCGGGTTGAAATGTAAGGGAGATTAAACAATATTGGATAGTATCAAGTTTGAAGATGAGACAAGTAAACAATTTCAAGAATTATTTTAGAAGGGCATTCTTGCAAAAGATAAATTGTGGTTGCATGGTTTAGATGTGATATCCGAACCTCAAATCATTCCTAGAAAAGACTTCTGTCATCGGCGGTTAATTCCATAAATCATTTATTCACGGTGTAGGGCACTTGTTTTCGATAGTGATCTTGTTCAACTCTCTGTACGCAATACACAAACATAAGATTCTGCCTTCCTTCTTTATACATATAAAACTAGGGTTTCTTACAGTGACACACTTGGTCAAATAGCTCCCTTCTGTAACAACTCATCTTACTAAATCTTTAGTTCCTTGAACTCTACTAGGGGTCATGTGATAGGGGCTCTAAAAATGGATTGAGTCCCTGGAACTAGGTTGATCTGAAAATCAATGTTTGTTAGGGAAAAAAAGTCCTAAAAGTCCTCAGATGAAACATCTGCAAATTCACAGGCTGTAATTATGGATATGTATATACCGAGTGTGGTTGGCATATCACTAATATTCAATGCATTACTGGCACGATAACTCACTTGCTTGTACAGTGTAATTAGGGTGGAAATAAGGTTTTTCTTCTCTCGGTCCATAGAAACACAGTCTAGTCTTTCCATATTTCTCAAACTAGCCTTAAGATCTTTACAAGTCATCTTCTATAAGTACACAATCAGTTCATCCCCATAATGACAACAAGGTCTGCCAATCAAACTGGATTGAATGCCCAATGAATATGTTTCTAGCAATACTAATAGAGGTATATTTATAAAAGATAGCACATTCAACTACTTACTGGTCTCAGTAAATGTAAAAGACAGGGGGATGATCTAAAGTGTAAAGAGGTGCAACCACACCATGACCTCTTGCAAAGATTATTTCTTTATTGGTTATAAAGGACAGGCATGTAAGCTGAATGAATGAAAGGACAAAGATTCGTAATGAAAGAGAGGCATATAAATATCATGCATATACAAGACATGCAGTTTATTCATGATGGTCATGATAGTAAAGTAAATAAACGATATTATAAAGTTGAGAGGGAGTATTAAGAAATGAAGGTGAAGAAATGTAGCAGATTACCAAAGCGGCTTTTGAAAAGTTATATGATATCCGTATGTGAGTAAAATGACAAAGATAATAGTCAACAGTACCAGAAGGAAAATTTTATTCGTCTGGTGTTTGAAAGGACAATACGTCAAGATGAAGGAGTCAGCCTTACGACTGAACGTGATAACATCCATCAATAACACATTTTGCAGTAAATGGAAGTCTTGGATAGGCATATAAACTTCAAAACTACTAGCAGATAGAAATAGCACAAATCGTTGTTTATCATTAATAAGATAGGCTGTACTAGTGAAGAAAGGATTATCAAAATAACTTGAGTAATGACATGCAGTCACAGCCATAGAGTACTATGCCAACATGACGTTACAGTGCTATAGAAACACGAACAATATGGATACATTTAATTGTTGAAAAGGCATTCAATGACTAGGTCGAAAGCAACCAAAGGCTTTACAAGCAATAAATGAATAGTGCCCAAATAGAAGTAAGGAGTTATAGTAGACGACAGTAAAAAAATATGAACATAATGATGGCTGAATTGTAAGTAGAATAGGTCAAATATGCTTAGGAAGAACTGCAAATCACACAGTAATGCATATCGGGGTCATTATAGGCTCCATTATGAAAATAGAGAATTAAACGATTGTGATTGATAGGGTTTGAATCGCCTATAAGCAAGGTTGCTCAGATGTGTTTAAAGAACTCCCCACAGACCACATATGAGATATTTTTTTATAAACACTCTATTACAAATCAAAAGAGTGTTAATGACAAAGAAATGATGTCTCTGAACAATTCCAGGTAACTAGGGCAGAAATAAGTCAATGACAGGAAGTAATGGGAGCATTGATGAGGTAAGGTCTTAGTGTCAAGACCAGATAATTCTTGTACATGACAGCTTAATCTTACTTGTACCACACATATAATGCCACGTAGCACACCTTATGCTACTAATTGTTACCACTATACATAAGTACTCATTGTAGTGTTCATCTCATACTGGTTCATCTCAAAGATATTGCCCTACAAGACATTTCCTCATCTAGAGATTTACATATAACTTGACACTGTATTAATCCCTTAAAAAGTTGCAAATGGCATCCTCACATCGGATTTCAACCATCATTGTACCCAAGATTAGGTATATCAACACATCTTAAAAAACTCTCAAATCCTAGGGTAAAATGGACAGAGTTTTGTCTAAAAACTGACTAAAATCTGACTTAAAGTCTTGTAATAGATACCTGAAATAGAGAGAAATGCGTCAATAGCTCAACGGCCATATATCGGAGTTCATAACTCAATGGGTCATATACCCGAAGTGCACGATTGCTAAAACAAAAAAATGAAACAAATAAGAGAAATAAAACATACAATATAACTCTCAGATAAATGAGTGCATGCCTCAATAACTGGTGACCCAAATGGTTCGACACTCCACTTTCCTAATACTTGAATCTCAAGATATTACCAAATGATTGAATCATTCAAATAAAAATGCTTCCTCCATACATACCCATATGTATGAACTTATAGTCAATAGCTCATTTAATTGGTCTAACATAACTCATACACATCTTGATAGCTAACTCATAAACACTTGATAGCTCAAAATGACCCTTAACACCTTAGCTCTGATACCAAATCTGTTACGCCCCTAAAATGCTAATGATATGATTTACGGATAAATTACAGCGGAAGACTTAATGATAGAAGGTGCTACCGCCGTCCTGATAAGGACAAGGCTCACTGAAATCATTTAATCTTGCAACTCATGTTCAAATCATAATATCTATCAAACTGAAACACTCCAAGATCAAAGTCCATAATAGTTCAACTTTAATACAATTGACTTTATCAGTCCATTTTCTAACTCCACTCACCATACATAAGTATATTGAGCATAGAACCAAGTTGACCCTGAGGTCGATCTCAATATTCATGCTATGCTGAATCCATTGTGAATATTTAATGACTTCAAAAAAGGGATTGCTAAATAAAGAAACATGTGGTACTTCATCACCTCAAATGGAAAACATGAAAACAATGCAAAAATGTAAGTAAAAACTCAGTACATGCTTTCTTGTATTATAAAATGAGTATAGAAATACTGTTAATGGGTACCCACTTTTACAGTCTATTTAGTTTGCAATAACAGTGAAAATGAAAGTAATATGGAACTGAATTGCTCATTATTATCTGTATGTGAACCCCTTACGGATATGATTTATACATAGGTGTACACCTGTCAATCCGATCAAGAGTTGGCCTGAAGGTGCATGGGTAAATGATGAGCTGACGCCCTATAGATGATAACTGACGGGGTCACAAGTTAAATGGCAAAATCATATAAACTGATTCATTGATAGACTCATTAAGAGTTTTAACTTGATAAACATGTTCTGCTTTCTAAAGATACAGACAATGGTCGTACCTTGAGTCTTTAAAATGTCATCTGACTTGATAAAGTCAGCTGTTTCATAAATGTCATCTGATTTGATAAATATGTTTTAACTTGATAACACTTATGTATAGTGAGGAATGATAACTAGCATCGACTCTGTTTCATAAATGTCATTGTAAGTATGTGTAGTCAGTAAATGATCTTTACTCATATAATTAACTAAGTAAAAGTATGTATAATAGAAATTGAGTAATTAAATTGTATACATCACTTGGGTATTTCAATATAACTTCAAAACTGAATTAATAAAAGTAATTAAATCCGATATAAAGTCAATGAAAGTAAAATAGTCCACAATGAGATAAATGAGATTACAAAGGAAAAGGCCTTGATGGTAACAATAGAGAGAGTGATTGTGACCTTTTCTGAAGTAGGTTGCTAATACTAGTTTAAAGCTTACTAATATATAACTTGGTTCAAAATAACAACGAGTACACTGGATTGACTTGATAAATATATTTGATACATTCTGAAGTAAGTAAGTAATAAAGGTTTGAGGCTAAGAGAGGTATATCTTGATTCAAAATAGCATAGACTGCAATAACTTAATTTGATGAATATGGTTTTTGAGTCACAATTCTCCCCACTTCTCATATTTCATTCATAAATCCATTAGATATATAATTTCATCCCAAATGAATAATTGAACTCAATAGAGGCTATTAAACTAACAAAACTTAGTATTTTCTTGAAAAATCTATAAATAATTCAAACCTCATAAACAAACTCCCAAATTGTATAATTGTCTTCTTCTTTTTCATTAACCAAGCTAAAAGCTCCATGAAAGTTCATAAATATTCATTTCTCTATTAAATAACCTTGCTTGGCCTAAGATCCATAAAATGAGTGCATGATCAATCTCACTAAATCTTTATTATTACTCTTTATACGATTACTCAAAATATTTTCAAAAATCGCCAAACTCAAACTACTCAACCAAAATTCATGAAATCTTATAGAAAATTCAAAAATAATATGAACAATCTACAGTAAAATGTTCAGAATTTTTCGCTAAGTATATGCTGCATAGAAATTGCAATAACAGCCTAATCGCACCAAAGTAGGTAAGTTCATTTCAAAAACTCATAACTTTTACCCTAGACCTCAAATGGACACCCAGAACCCCAATATGAAAATATTAAGAAATCCCAAAAAAATTTCATTTATAGCATAAAATATGATTCCCACAATAGGGTTCCCAAAATGGAGTTAAAATACAAGTGCATCAGTTTTTAGTCTATTCTGCACAGTTCTGGTAAAACAACGATAACTTTTTTCATAGACCTCGGATTAAGGTGATTCAAAAGCCATTTCAAAGATAACATACTGAGATATCTACCCACCAAACAGGATAATTTTTTCGTGGACCGATCATTACCAGTTTAATCCTGAATTATGTCCTATTTTTCTGAAATTTTCAACCCTCACTATTTTAACTTTTCCCTCTCTTTTCACACAAATCCTCATTTAAAATCATTCCAAATCACCAAAAAAATCATCATAATCATCAATAAAACTAAAGATTACAAAATCAAATACAAATCAATCCATAGATATGGTTTTAACTTAAGCTTGCATGAACATGATCATCCCTAAATCCTAGCATGATTCAAGCTCAACTCTACCGTGATCAACACCAAAATAACTCTTATTTCTTATCAAAACATCCTGATCAATGATTGTAAATGTCAAAACTAGAATCAAAACTAAAATAAAAATCAAAACCAACATGATCAAGTTCAAGATTACTCACTTTGAGCTTGAAAAAACTAGAGATGGTAGCAATGCTTGGTTGTTTTGAGGAGCGAGAATGGTGGCTAGTGGTACTAGGATATTAGGGGAGGTCGGAGGTGACTGGAAACTAGCCAAAAACTTGACAGAATAGTGCTAGAACAGTGTTGGCTGTGTAGAGGGAGAGAGAGGAGAGTGAAAATGGGTTTGGAGTTTTGATTGTGAATTTTTGACTTACCAAACACTTAGCTAAAATTTTATCTAGAAAGTGACTATTTAGCTAACCATTATTGAGCTTAATCATGGTAATTAGTTAGATTAAAAAATACAAACTTGTTGGGTTTCAAGTTGGATCGAAATAAGTTGGGTTCGAGAGTAAAATACTTCGTAACGATAATATTTTTATGTAACTCAAAATTAAATTTTTGCAAGGTTATAAAAATAATAATAATAATAATAATAACAATAATAACGATAATAATAATAGTAATAATGATAATAATAATAATTTCTTAAACCATAATTGTCGAGGCATACTATCGATCGACCCGATATTTAATTAATCAACAAAACTTGAATTAACAATCAATGAAACTTGAATTGCAAAAAGGAACCCAAATGAAATATCCCCCAACCGGGATGATTAAATACGAAAAATGAATGCGAAAAATTTAAATGACATAAGGTAATTCGGCAAATATATAAATTGAGTGTAATTGAATTAATGAACATGATTTGGTTAAACAAATAACCATGAGTGATTAAATCCATAAATATGATAAATTAAATAAATTAACATGATTAATTAAATAAATAAATATGATTTAAATAAATAAATATGAATTAGGGTCGGGTTATTACACTTAAGCAAGTTTAAGAGAGGCAAACTAAAACTGACACTTTAGTTATCAACCTCCAATCCCAAATACAACTTAAAAAAAGGACTATCTTAATCTTACCAAAATCCCAAGGAAAGTAAAAGTGTCATGATACTTAGGAGTGGAAAGTAGTTAAAGGAACATAGGAAGAGTAGAGGTAAAGCCAAAAATAGAGGTTGAGGAGCCTAAACTTGACCAAGATAAAGGTACCACCCCAATTGACAAGGAATTATGTGAAGACGGAACCTTTCTTTTTTTAATAATTGAATGCCATAGGACAAGAACAAAGCGAACACAAGCTAAGACCAATAGGACAAAATAAAAAGAACACAGCAACTACAAGCGTTGCCTTAGAAAGATAATATTGCAAAAGCCCTTTTCTACAATAGCCCTACTCGGATGGCATATTTCCTAGACTAGAAATATACATTCTCTTTGATTCTCCAATGGAAGTCATTTCTTTGAAAATAGCACACCCCATAAAGCAGAGGAGGAGGATGTAACCCATATCTTCCAAAAGCCTTCCAATACTACTAGCCACATAGATTCAGCACAATACAAGCTTTTATCCCGGTTGGTCTCATCTCTTACATCACATTCACATCTAACTCATTCACAAATCACTGCCACTTACCACCCAAAACAAGACACACATCACTCCTTTCTTCTCCCCTAATGCCATCTCGAAATCATTCTCAGAATCATGACCAAACTCTGCTTCTCATCTTCTACTGCGCCACTTATCCAGGATGTGAAGAAGGAACCTTACAAGCTAGTGTTAGCTTTTCCTAGTGGGCTGAGAAGCACTCTTAGTTAGACGTGGCAAACTAAAGAATCTTAGAAACCTATAGGAAGCAGAACTTTTTCTTTTCATTGGTGAATTCACTTTTACCAAGCGCTTAAGGGCCTTTTCTTTTTATTGGTAAATTCACTTGGTAAATTCACTTTTACCAACTTTTATCAACTCTTACCAACTTCTACCAGCTCTTACAAAACAATTTCAATCCTTTCCAACTCTAATCAACTTTGACTAATTTCTACCAAATTCTAACCACCTCTACAACTCTTACCAATCTCCTTCAAAATATTTTTTTACAAAATTCTCCACTCATTTACATTTCCTACTAACATCATTTAACTTTTACCAACTTCTTCTCACTTTTATCAATCTTTATCAATTTCACGCATTTACCAATTCCTATTTACTAACAAAAAGAAAACGCCCTCAAGACCATCCACAACTCAAAGCCTACCAATAGTTGAAAGAACTAGAAAAAAAAAAAGTAAACAAACTGCTAACTCCTACACTACTAGTTGAGTGAATATGCTTGAATGGGGTTTTGAAAGGAGAAAAAGAAAAAGAGGAAGAAACGTAAAAACTTAATAAATTAAGAAAACTTCAAGGCATGTCTGGCATCATTTTTCAATGAATTATTTCTTCTAGTTCAGTTGCCTTAAAAGTCATACCACACCTTAATATTTCCTATTACTTTTGTAAGACATATTGAGTGGTGTATGTATGCCTAAATGACATGCATAATTGTTGTTCTAAATACCTTATTAGTGAGTCTAGGGCTAATAAAGAAACTCTTTTGATGATAGTTGGATATTTACTAGTTTTTCACTTACTTCGGAAAGACAAAGTTAATTTTGATTCAAATTGTTTTCGAAATGAGCAAGCCCAGTGCGTACTTCATGTTTTATCTGTGACTTTATATAGAAAGGGAAGATAATTTTTGGTGCAGTCTAAATATGGGGAAATTTGTTAGGCCATATTTTATGCATACTTTTTACGATTATTTACCTTTTATTATAGAGATTATATTATCTAATTTACTGTACTTTGGTTTTTTAAGGTTAATGCTAAACAAAGAAAAGAAGAGAAGAAAAGATGATAAAATGTAGGTCTTATACATTAAGGGCTTCAAGCAAGTCTTATACTTTAAGGGCTTCCAAGTAGATTTATGAAGTCTGTTCAAGACATAATAATTCTAGAAAATATGTATTTTTGTAAACATTTGTTGGACTAGGATTATAAAACTACTAATCCTACTTGGAAAAAGAAGTTGAGAGTCTTAAAGAAGAAGAAACTTTACAAACCCAAATTTTTTATTCACATTAAAAAGAGGGAGTTTGGGCTTGGAAACCCATGAACATTAGCCACCCCTTGGCTTCTTCACAGTCATCCCTACGATATCTTTCTCCTTTTTAAAGAAAATTTTTTAGATACAAACGTATGTATTTAGTATAGTACACACCCTGAAGTTGTGTAATAAATACGTGCTTAAGTTGTATCCTGTTATCTTTTTTTCCTTGCAGTAATATATCTTTTCAGTTCTACAGTGTACATTTTTCTTCCTACTGTATACCCTTTGTTTCCTGCAATATGTCTTTTCTTACTTGCAATGTATCATTTCTTGTATGAAGTGTCTATTTTGTTGCCTACATTATATGTTTTTTTAGTCAGTTAAGTTGTAAGAATTACGAAAATGCTTATTAAGTGAGAGAAATAGAACAGAAATTTTACCCAATTATATGATGCCTTTTGTATAAATATATAACTGAATATGATAGATAGATATCTACCTTAAAATTATTGCTCTTCAGAACTCTTCATCCGCATCATAGGCGTCATCATATTTATCTCCTCATCACCATCACATCACATCACATTTATCATCACTCTTTTCGTGGGTCAATCCACATTTACCAATTTCAACCCATTTCAACCTATTTCAACGTATTTTAACCCACTTGAAAAAAAATACCAATTTCAACCAACTTCAACCTACCTCAACCTACTTCAACCCACCCCCTTCATAAT
>NCQV01125882.1:0-10362 GCA_002740545.1 Lophocereus schottii
TTGAACCGATTTTTTCGGTTAACCGATTTCCGGTTAACCGGTAATTTCGGTTCGTTCACGGTTTGCATTTTTCCCGAACCGAAAAAACGGTTAACCGATTTTCGGTTAACCGAAAGTCCGGTTAACTGACTTTGAGCACCCCTAGCTGCAATTGCTAATTATTTCGGAAGTGGAGGGGATGATTTTGGATCATAGGTCGATGCAGTGGTTCCCCTTTCCTCCCGATGTAAAGGCTTATTGAGTCTTCCATAAGATAAGGAGTCTAGTGGATCTCCCACCTTATCCACAAAAAAAAAATAAAAATAAAAAAAGAAAAAAAGAAAAAGAGGGAAGGATTGCCTATAACCTAAGCATACTAAGTAATTGTTTATCACCATCATAGGAATTTTATTTGCTCCACATCTTATTTGAAGCCTGTTCTCACTAGTGGAGGTCAGCCGACGCTTGGGTGTGATTCAAGGACTTTAGTATTTGATTATCAATCCATAGGAGTGGTGGTTATTACAAGTTTTAGTAATTTTCTAAACTAACTTAATTGAAAATATCAAAATATTGAAATTTTTAGAATTACAAATTACAGCTAAATTACTTAAAATTAACTTAACTAAGGTGCATATAATTAAATAGAATGACAAAAGAGAGTTTATGAAAAGTGGTGATCTAGGACTTCAACTTCAATAAATTTGTAATATTATGTCTTAATGATCATCGGAAATCAATTAGTTTCTTAGGTAATGAAATCATCAATATGTATATCATACTCTTGGGAACACATACTCTCAAGAGCCACATCAGCAAATATATATTCAAAAAATTAATATATGATAAATACACGCTTTAAAAATATATACATGTGGACAATGAGAGCATGTACTCCTGAGAGTACATAAGAAATTGCCTTAAATCATAAGTATTAGTTCACAAGTAAAAGAAGAATTAGCCGTTTAGGGCATATTCTTTTTCGCGATAAGATATAACTGTAAGCTGTAACAAAATGTAAGAAGTTGTAAGAAGTTGTGAGAAGATGCAAAGAACTGTAAGGAGTTGTAAGAAAATATAAGGAGATGTAAGACCATGTAAGGAGTTGTAGATAGATATAAGAAACAGTAAGCAGATGTAAGGAATTATAAAAAGCTGTAAGGATAGATATAAGGAGCTGTTGAATTGTAAAGAGTTGTATAATATAACTTGTAGACATGCATGTATATTATTAATGTTTAATGTATGATTTGTGAAATAACGTATAATATATTAGTCATATTTACGAAATAAATTTTATACAATCACTAAACAAATTATTGCTTAATGTTATTGAAACAAAATTTGTTTTTGTTACGATAAACGTTTTGAATGAGAAACAATAATATTAAAATAATATACTCATTAAAAATAAACCTTTAACCAAGTAATAAACAACAATAAAACATATTAAACCCCACAAATCTTTTCAATCAAAATTTTCTACACTTGAGGTGATTTCTTATATTTACATTAGTTTGATCTTCCAATAAGTAAGGTATAACCAAAAATTTTCTCACAAAATTGAATACAACTCTTAAAATGAAATCCAATTTTAAGTAAACAATTTTAAATATAAATGTCTTATCAATATATTATTGCCAAGGAATTTTATAAAGCTTTCTATTATAATTTTAAAAAGCATATTCACTTATTTCATCTATAATAACATATATTGTTTATGTCAAAAGTCAAATAATTTATATTGTTAAATTCTTTTTTTATGCTCATATAAATGTTGTGTTCATAACATATTCACAAATTTTATATATTGGTGGTATACTTAAAAAAATATATACATGTTTCTGTAATTATTAGAGTAAAAATAAATAAATGTTATACAAAAATCTATATGAGATTTAAGAAGATGTAAGGAGATGTAAGACGCAATAAAAAGTTGTAAGGATTATGTTAAGGATGTAAGGAGCAGTAAGGAGATATAAGAAGTTGTAAGCCATTAGCTAAATCTTCCCAAACACAAAAAAAGAACATGACCTTAGTGCCATACTCTCTCTAAAATTGGCCATGAATCATTCACACTTGACATAATATATTCAATTGGACGTGAACTGTTCAAATATGACATAGTTACATAGATTATTTAACAAAGTAATCATAGTTATAACCTTCCTTGTGTAATCATCACATTAGCCGATTGTACAAGCATATACCTCAACTTACTAGCCACACTAAAAACATAATTAATAAAATCAAGCTGCATATAAACTATTAAATTCAACACTCCAACGTTAATCATGCAATCAAGGGACCACATCACCCCAAATTAAAAAATTAGCACCAGACTTGAAAAAATTGACCCGAAATATAAGTCGGACATTTTTTCCAGAAGTTGTCTATATCTAAACTGACACAGGAAACAACTACCTGAAGTGGATGATCCAAAACCGAACTTTCACCAAACTCAAATGAACATTTTTTTTCAAAGTTATTTATCTTTGTAAGACAATCTTATGGGACTAGAAGTTGAGTGATCTAAAGTCAACCAAACCAAAAATGACCCAACTCACAACTGACATTGGATCGAATCTTGTTGACCTGAACATAAAGTGATTCGAACTGAATTGAATGACCTGCTTGTGAAGTCTAGGTTTTAGCATGCAATATCCTCAATTAGGGTTTCATCTAACCCTGAATTAATCAAGCTAGCTGAGCATAAAATAAGGCAAAAGAACAAAAGAAAAAGGTCATACTGAATAAGTGAATGTCATTAGGATGTCTTGCCTTGCATTGAGGTGTGCTCGTCCAAAATGTGCTGTTGCTGGTCTTTTCTTCCTCTGTATGGCCAGAAGCCCACCTTGTTCCTACCAAACACAAGGTAAGACAGGACAACAACAGAGATGGTTATACCAAGTATCATTGCCATGTCTTGGCCTTGCAGTGTTGCTTGTCCAAAATGTGCTCTTGCTGATCTCGCGTCTGCTTCTTCTTTTTTCTCCGCCGCAAGTACCCAGAACCCGTCTTTTGCCTCCCGAAACAGTGATCGAATCGAAAAAGTCTCCGATCTGATTCATCTTTTTAAGCTTTTATAACTGCCTTACCTACTGGATTATGCAAGTTGCTCTAACACATGGGCTGCTCCAAATAGGTTGGCGGATTATACAAGTTGCTGCTGTAGGTTCGGATGGACTTTTAGATTATAATTATACAAGTAGTTGTAGTTGCTGACATTGGACTGTTGGATTGGGTTATGCAAGTTGCCGTATTTTTCATCGTACATTGTATTTTATTGTCATTATGCTAGTTTAGTTTTAATCCGAGTAAATAAGTTCACATACCCTGACGTAATTACTATAGCCACGACAATCTTTCTTGATACTGTTTTCTGTATAATCAACCCCCACTTTCAACTTGATGTTACCTGTTATAGCTTCTGGATAGATATAGCATTTAGTCCTCTCAAACACCATTAGTAAGAGGCCAAATTTGGTTTATGAATCCTGTTAATCTGTATTGAGTTTTGTGGTACAACCATGATTTCTGATTGTAATAGATTGACTGTCGTCAACAGCTGGGTTTACTGCTATTCGAGGATGCTGATTGTTTGTGCGCATTATCAGTTGGGTTTTTCATTTCATTCATAATACTCTTTTCAGGTAAGAATGTCCAAATATGGGTATGAGCATTTGGCATTTTTATGCTTTCATGAAGCTCAAGCTGTAAATTTCTGGGAAATAAGAGTTGTCGGATTGATCATGGAATTCCACTCTACGGACTTTGCATAATTGAATCCTGGAATTTGCACAAACTGGGTTTAAGTTCTTTTTCTTGAATAAACTTCAACGTTGTCTAGGTTCATGTTCAGGTTGGTAGACCATTTGGATTATAAAAGAGTGGTCTAACCATCCCGTAATGGACCCAGTAAGTCACTCTTAGCTAATGGCTATGATGTCATATCTCTAGATACTCCTGACAAAACTTGTTGGAGAGACAGAGAACTTGGTAAAAGACCTAGAAAGACTCACAAAATGGCATTGTTGACTTACTTAGTAATCACAACGATTTTGATGAAACACAAAATTAGCGACTTAGATGTTGCATTAAAAAGATGTAATGCATGAAAAGAAAAACAATATATATTAATATAATCATAAAGAAATTATGAAGAAAATATAAAGGACTGCATGCATCTCAAATTTATTTGATGATGTCAAAGATTGCATGCATATCACATTTATTTGATTGGAAATATTGTACGCAATATTATTTAACGGCAAAGATATCATAAGATTAATTAAGCATGCTAGGCAAGAGACAATATGGAAAATATTATTCAAATAAAAAGGATTTTATTTGATTAAATGATTCTATCCTTGATTCTAGCCATGATAAAATATTGTCCTCATTTGATTGGAATATTCTAGCAATATTACTTGATTGGAATATTCTTTTTGAATTTCAAACTTGATCTCACAAATATTATATTGCCTGATTTTATTTTATTACAAATATAATATATTTTGTTGCCAAGCGTCAAAGAGATTTACATGTCCAAAAGGCAAGAGAAGAGATTGTGAGTATATAATTTCTTATTGGAGAATATCACAAAATAAAATCAGAATATCTTTGATGAGACACTTCCTTATTGAATAATGAGAGTCACAACTTGCAAGGCTATAAATACTTATCACAAGAGCGAAAGCAAGAAGATCCAAGCAATCACACAAGCAAGTTGCAATCATACTACACTGAGCTATATATTTGCAAATTCCTTTGAGTCTTGAATTGTAATCAAAAGTCTTGAGGAATTCTTATTAAGGAGTGAACGAAAGAGTTGGTATGAGGTCACAACTCCTCCCAAACTTAAATCAGTGGTTGATTTAAATAGTTGGGATCTTTAGAGTATGGTGCTCTAAAAGAAAGTATGAAGGTTCATCTTAATAAGAAAAGTTGAGCGTTGAATCTTAGAGTTGGATAACTATAGGCAGGGACCTAAGCCTGTTGAGGCCCAACCTCGTTAAAATATCCTTGAGTTTTGTCTCTCTTTTATTTTAGTTCTTACTTTGAGTTTTGGTTTTAATTTTCTAAGATCACCCTCTTCACCCTCCTCTAGGATGATCTAAACCTTCAATTGGTATCAGAGCCAGTCCCACACTCTTTGACCTAACAGTCGAGTGGGTGACGATCATGGCCTTTTCTCGTGATATCAATAACGAAGGAAGATCCACTATTAGACCTCCATTGTTTAAAGGATCCAATTTCTCCTACTGGAAAAATGCTATACAAATTTTTATTGAATCTACTAATATGGAACTGTGGGAAATTGTAAACAATGGGCTTTTTGGTATCCCTAAAATAAAAAATGACAAAGGAGAAGATATTAATAAACTAAAGGATCAGTACACTAGTGCTGACTGGGAAAAACTTATAAAAAACTCAAAGGCCAAACACATACTTTATTGTGATTTAGGTGCTACTGAATATAATAGAATTTTTGCCTGTGATACAGCTAAAGAGATCTAGAGCAAGCTGATTGATACCTACGAAGGAACAAGCCAAGTCCGTGAGACAAAGATGAACATGTTTGTTCATCAATATGAACTATTTAAAATGCAAGCTGACGAATCAATCAAAGACATGTTTACTCGCTTCACTGACATCACCAACAACTTGAAGTCCCTCGGAAATACCTATACTAATGAAAAAATGGTGAGGAAGATCCTTCGGTGTCTCCCTAAAAATAAGTGGGGCCCAAAGGTACTGCCATTGGGGAACCGCAAGATCTGAAGAAGCTTGAACTAGACGATCTTCTAGGGAAGCTTCTAACTCATGAGATCCACCTCAAAGAAGATGAATGCGGCAGTTCTAAGAAAGGGATAGCCTTAAAAGCCTCAAAAGAAGTTGTTCTTTAGATGAGGAGGAACCTGAGGACAATGATGAAGAGGCATTCTCCTTGATTGTGAGAGGTCTCAACAAAATGGGTCTAAGAAAGAAGTTGAACCATAAAAGCTTCAACCAGAAAGGATCCACATTTAAGAGAAATGAGAAAGGTACGTCTTACAACAAAAATGAAACTAATGTCAGTGCTTGTTATGGTTGTGGTGTACCATGTCAAATGCTGAAGGACTGCCCCCTACTTCAAAAAGTAGGAGAAAGAAGAAAATTCAAAAGGAAAGAGAACAAGAAAGCCATGATAGCTGCTTGGAGTGACAGTGAATCAAGTGAGAGTGACAACTATGAAGAACATGTGGTTAACACATGTCTTATGGCTAAGGACATGCAAGAAGAAGAGCAATCTGAATATGGAAGCACTGATGAGGTGGACATCTCATCCTTGTATGACTGTTCCAAAGATGAATTAATTGATGCATTAATCAGCTTTGCCAAACTAGAAGAAAAATATATGTCTAAATACAAAGAGCTCAAGAAAAGGGTAAGAGAACTATGAAGAAAAATGTAGATCTAGGAACATTGAATAATGACCTTCAAGTAAAAGTTAAGGACCTAGAGGCTAAAAATATAGAACTATCAACCAAGTGTGATGTAAATCACAAGACAATTCTTAAATTTACTCAAGGACAAGAAAATCTAGACAAACTGCTTTGTACTCAAAGGACATCATTTAACAAAGAAGGCCTTGGATATAATCACTCTAACCAAAAGAAAATCTATAAAAACTTCTTTGTAAAACCCACACTACATAAAGATAACACAAGGACTTGCAATTATTGTTCAAAGGAAGGACACATGAATTATTCTTGTCCACTCAGAAAAAGGTCTTCTAAAATCATTCAAATTTGGGTCCTCAAAGGAACAAGACCTCCTAATTTGATTGCTTATGATTTCAGATCTAAATTTAATGCCAAAAGCACAACGAAGGGTTGATGTTCTGTTTTGCAGGCGTGCCTAAAGTCTAGGAAAGATCCGTGGTATCTCTACAGCAGGTGTTCGAGGCACATGAGTGGAAATGCTTCCCTGTTCATCGAAATCAAAAAGAACGGACATAGGAGTGTCACATTTGGAGATAAAAGCATAGGTAGAATAATTGATGTTGGAAGAATAGGTAAAAATCCACTAATTCTATTGATAATGTCTGCTTAGTCAACGGATTAAATTCAACCTACTAACCATATCTCAATTATGCTACAAAGGAAATCTTGTAACCTTTGACTCTACTCACTGCATTATCAAAAATAAGAAATCGGAAAAAATTACCCTTCATGGACCTAGAATAGATAATGTTTATGCAATTGATATTGACAATATCCCCCCACAAAACCTATCATGTTTTAAAGCATCACAACATGAGGATAAATGGTTATGGCATCGAAGACTGGGTCATGCTAGCATGCATACCATTAAGAAACTGGCTAAAAAGGAATTAGTAAGAGGTCTTCCTGAATGTAATTTTGAATATGATCATATATGTGATGCATGTGCTAAAGGAAAACAGGTTCGTAGCTCCTTCAAGTCAAACAATAACATTAGCACATCTAGACCTTTAGAACTTCTGCATATAGACTTATGTTGACCAATACCTACACAAAGTTTAGGACACAGTAAATATATTCTTGTCATTGTTGATGATTATTCTCGCTTCACGTGGGTCTCCTTTCTAAAAGAAAATAATGAAGCATTAAGAGAATTTTCAAAACTCTGTAAACAATTACAAGTTTGTAAGAACTCACATGTCACATCTATAAGAAGTGATCATGGTAGAGAATTTGACCAAAAAGACTTTACTGAGTTTTGCAATAATCACGGAATTGCTCATAATTTTTCTGCACCTCGTACACATCAACAGAATGGTGTAGTTGAAAGAAAAAAATAGAACACCGGAAGATATGGCCCGAACTATGATGTGTGAAAGCAATGTTTCTCAAAACTTTTGGGCTGAAGCCGTGAATACTGCAAACTATGTTCTAAATCGTTGTCTAATTCGACCAATTCTAAAAAGGACTCCTTATGAGTTGTTTAAAGGCAAGCGTCCTAACATTTCACACCTAAAACCCTTTGGATGCAAATGTTTTGTCCATAATAATGGTAAAAACAATCTAAGTAAATTCGATGCTAGAAGTGATGAAGGAATATTCATGGGATATTCCATGCATAGTAAGGCCTATAAAATTTTTAACAAACGTACCAGAACCATTGAAGAAAGTATACATGTGATTTTTGATGAATCTAATGATGGTGCATTAATTGATTCTATAGTCCAGAGTTTAAATCTCAACAAGCATGATGACGATGAAGAGGAAGTAGAAAAGCAAGAAAGTCCCACTATTGAGCAACAACAAGAAACACACAATGGTTCCTCACCCCGAGACGAAGAGTTACCTACAAGTGAGGATGATTTGCCTCCAAATACATCCCAACAACAGGTAAATCAAAAGCATTTCAAATATAAATCATCTCCCCCAATGGACAACCTCCTGACTGATATATCCACAGGTATAAGAACACGCTCATCTCTGCGTAATGTTTGTGCATTCTTTCCCTTTGTGTCACACATAGAACCCAAAAATCATCTAGAAGCTCTTAATGACACAAACTGGATAAATGCTATGCAAGAAGAGCTAAACCAATTTGAAAGAAATCAAGTTTGGACCCTTACTACACGACCAGACGATCATCCAGTAATAGGAACAAAGTGGGTCTTTAGAAATAAACTGGATGAAACTGGCAATGTCATAAAAAATAAGGCTAGATTAGTGGCCAAAAGATATAATCAAGAAAAAAGAATTGATTTCGATGAAACCTTTGCCCTAATTGCTCGATTAGAAGCTATTCGCATATTATTGGCTTTTGCATTTCATATGAACATTAAGTTATATCAAATAGATGTAAAATGTGCATTCTTGAATAGTTATTTACAAGAAGAAGTCTATGTAGAACAACCTCCTGGTTTTGAAAATCTTAATTTTCCTGCTCATGTTTACAAACTTCAAAAGGCCCTTTATGGTCTACAGCAAGCCCTAGAGCTTGGTATGAGCGGTTGAGTAAATTTCTTCTGGAACATGGTTTTGAAAGAGGACATATTGACAAAACCCTATTCACTAAATCTAGAGGACATGATTTTATAGTTATTCAAATTTATGTTGATGACATTCTTTTCGTAGCTACAAATAATCTTCTTTGTAAGGAATTCTCAGATCTTATGAGAAAAGAATTTGAAATGAGCATGATGGGAGAACTAACATTCTCCCTAGGACTTCAGATTAAACAAAATAAAGATGGAATATTTATTAATCAAAGTAAATATATCAAAGATCTCCTAAAGAAATACATAATGGACCAGGCCAAGCATGCAAAAACACCCATGGCAACAAATGAAAAGTTAGATCTCGATACGAACAGTAAACCTATAAATGAAAAGGTTTATTGAGGAATGATTGGATCTTTGTTTTATCTTAGTGCTAGTCGTCCTGATATCATGCTCAGTGGATGTCTATGTGCTAGATTTCAAGCTTCATCTGAAGAATCTCATCTTACCTGTGTGAAACGAATTTTTCGATACTTAGCTGGAACTAAAGACTTAGGATTATGGTACCCACGAGGGGGAGATTTTTCTTTGGTTGGCTTCACTAACGCAGATTATGCAGGATACAAAGTTGATAGGAAAAGTACATCAGGCACATGCCAGTTTCTTGGCCCTAGCCTGGTTTCTTGGCACTCTAAGAAACAAAATTCTGTTGCCTTATCAACGGCAGAAGCAGAATATATTGCTGTAGGCACTTGCTGTGCACAATTACTTTGGATAATGCTGCAATTACGAGATTTTGGCATAAATCTCAAAGAAGTTCTAATTAAGGGCCTGTTCTTTTCGTGGGTCAATCCACATTTACCAACTTCAACCTACTTCAACCCACTTGAAAAAAAAAATATCAACTTCAACCCACTTCAACCTACCTCAACCTATTTCAACTCATTTCAACCAACTTCAACCCACCCCCTTCATAATTTTAATAATTTGTAAAGTATCATATGGGATTTAGGGTCTGTTGTTTTCGTGAGTACCTTGGGTGGGGAAAAGGGTGAAGTCGGTTGAAATAGGTTGAAGTAGGTTGAGGTAGGCTGAAGTTGGTATTTAGGTTGAAGTACGTTGAAGTTGGTATATTTTGTATATGGTGGATTGAAGTGAGTTAAAATAATGAGAATGAAACTAATGTGTGATAACTTATAAAGCTATTGAAATTTTGTGAAAATTTTGTTCATTCTTTTTAATTTTGAATTTTGAATTTTGAATTTTGAATTTTGAATTTTGAATTTTGAATTTTTTTTACTTTTTATTTTTTACTTTTTATTTTTTTATTTTCCTTTTTCCTTTTTCCTTTTTCCTTTTTTATTTTTTATTTTTTATTTTGTATTTTTTAAGTTGTTTGTTTT